>JAPJBO010001931.1:0-25183 GCA_030068145.1 Diplonema papillatum
GGAAGTGGGTCGATGTCGGCAGTACGTGGGCCAAGCAGTACGCCCAACAACCTGCGGCCACGTGCATGGCGTCGAAGAAAGGAAGGCGTATAGACGCGATATTCGCGAACTCGGTGGCGGCAGTGGCGATATCGGGGGTGAACGTACTGACAGCCGAGTCGATACCGACTCACAGGCCAGTCGTGGTGAGGCTGGATCTCGAGCGGTTGGAGCAGCGCTACCCGCAACTGAAGCTACCGAGGGCCTTCCCTGTCGCAGATTGGAGCGCGATGGACCCCGAGGAGGAATTCGGCATGGCGGAGAAATGGGCCAAGGAAGCTGCACACCGGTATCGAGCCGCGCAGGGGGTCGACGCGAAATGGAAGACGGTGTGCGATGCTGCAGAACAGTACCTGCTGGAGAGGAGTGGAGGGCTACTGGAGAAGCCGCGCCAATACGTCGGGAGAGGGCAGCAGGCGGGAGAGTGCGTGCGCAGCCCTGCGGCGAGGCAAGTTGACGGAGAGGCGGATGCGGATGACCGGGACACGAGGGCGAGACTCGGCTCCTGCAGAAGACTCGAGGAGCTGGTGCGGCTGGGAGAGAAGCGGGACACCTGCGGCCAGCCGAGCACGGAGGAGATGAGAGTGTGGAGAAAAGCCCGCAGGGCGGGCGTCAAGCACGTTGATTCGCGCCTGTGGGAGGAGGCGAACCCGCCTGCACTGCCTGAGCTGCAGGCGCTCTGCGGCATGTTGAAGAAGGAGCACGAAAGGACGCGGGCGGCGAGGAGAACAAAAAGGCTGGAAACGTGGAGGGGGGAGATGCGTCGGGCGATCGACGACAACCCCAAGCGTGTCTACGACTGGTGCAAGCAGCCGGAGAGGCACAGCACCCTGTTCGTCGAGAGGGGAGATGGGTCGGTGACCGCCGATCTCCATGAGATGGATGAGATCCTGCGAGGCGAGAAGGCGTGGGGAGGCGTGTTCCAGATGTACAAGGAGGTACGGGAGCCGAAGTGGGAGGACTTCGTGCGAAGGTATGGCAAGTACGTGAAGAGGGGAGCTTGCGAGGACCGCCCGTTGACCGGAGAAGACCTGAGCGCGACGCTGAAGAAGATGAAGGCGCGGAAAGCCGGGGGGATGGACGGCTGGCGAGTGTGCGAGTTGAAGACGCTGCCGGTGCCTCTCCTCGACGTGATTGCGCTGGCGCTGAACGACGTGGAGGGGGCCGGCAGCTGGCCCGAGGTGGTGGCGCAGGCGCTGGTGGTGTTGATCCCGAAGGGGGAGGGTCCGCAGCCTCTCGAGCAACGCCCGATCACGATAACGAGCGTTATGTACCGCCTCTGGGCGGCGACGCGCCTCCGTTTCGTGAGGGAATGGCAAGAATCGTGGGCGCACCCCGATCAACGCGGTTTCAGGAAGAAGGGAAGGACGCAGGAGGTGTACTGGCTCTTGGCGGCGAAGATGGAAGCGGCTCTGCTGAACGACGAGGATCTTTTCGCCGTGGCGTTCGACTACAGCAAATGTTTTGACCGCATACCGCAGGAGATCATGTTGAAGCTTGTGGAAGACATGGGACTGCCGCCATCAGTGTTGAATGCAGTGCGGGGCATGTACCGCCAGCTGAGGCGACGGTTCAAGCTTCCGGCGGGGCTGGGGAAGGAGTTCAAGGCGACGAACGGGATTCTGCAGGGCTGTCCGCTGAGCGTAATCTTCCTGAACGCGCTCGTGTCGGTCTGGATGTATCTCGTTGAAGAGGAGGTCCCGGGGGCCGAACCGCAAGCATTTGCGGATGACACCGAGGTCGTGACGAGGACGAAGCCGGATATGACGCGGGCAGTGGCTCTGACGGAGGAGTTTTGCGGCGACACGGGTCAGCGACCCAACGCCCGCAAGAGCAAATGGACGGTAGTGAGGGCTAAGCGTCCACCGGACGAGGAGGAGGGCGGTAGGAAGAGAAAGCGGAAGAGCGAAGCCGAGGCCAACCCTCGGATAGCCGGCCAGGAGGTCGAGAAGGTGGCGTGGTTGAAGTGCTTGGGGGCAGGTTTGGGTACCGACGGAGGCGCCCAGAAGGTCTTGTCGAGCAGGTTGGACGAGGCGTCCAAAATCGCGAAGAGGGCGGGCAAGTTACCCCTGCCGCAGGAGAAGAAGGAGAGGATCTACGCTTCGGTCGTGATCCCGAAGGCAATTTACGGGGTAGAGGTACAGGAGCCGGAGAAGAAGTGGCTCGCACAGTTGACAGCTGCAATTGAAAGGGGACTTGCAGGTAGGGATAGGCGGGGACGTTGCGCCGCGATTAGCCTCTCGCTCGTGAGGAAGGGTCACTTGGTGGATCCACCGGTGGCCGTGCACTACCGACGAGTCATGACGTGGATGGCGCTGATGAAGGACTCGGAGAGGTGTAGGGCGCACATGCAAGCGGCGGCCCGCGTCTTTCCCTGCCCGAGCACCTCGGGGCCGGTACACTTGCTTGACGGGACGTTAGAGGCCATGAAGTGGCAAAGGACGGGACCGTGGTCGATCCGAATTCCCGACGACCATACAGACGAGACGGAGACGGGCGACGGGCGAGGGAAGGAAGTCGATCTGAGGACACTGGACGACCTCAAGGAGCTGGGGCACCTGGCGCGCGAAGCCCTGAGGCTCTGGCGGTGGCGGAACATCGACAGGAAGAACCTGGAAGGGATTGGTGAGGGCGTGGACCGCAACGCAACGCTGCGACTGCTGGAAGTAGGGCGCGGGAAAGGGGAGGCTAGGGAAGAGCGCGGAGCGACTGCCGTCAACCTTAGCGCGTATGAACGAGGTGTGCTCAGGCACATCATGGCGGATGCAGTGCTGCCGCAGACGCGGTTGCACCAACGGAAGATGCAACCGAGCGCAACGTGCAAGTACTGCGGAAAGGAAGACGAGGACCACCTACACATGTGGTGGCGATGTGGAGAGTGGGACGCCATACGAACGACGTATGCGGTAACCGCGCTAGAATGGCAGAAATGGCCGAAGTGTATGTCCGTTTGCGGGATCAAACCGAAGAAAGAGAGAGGAGGTGAAGGAGCAGGGGCATGGGTCTGCAGGGGCTTGACGCGCCAACTTGTCAACAGTGTGCAGGGCATGATGGTCCAGATCACCCTGGAGAGGCAGAGGAGGGACAAGAAGCCGGTGCAGCGGGAAAGCGACGGACGTGGGCTTGCATATCCTTGGGAGTGGGCGCCGCAGGAGACGGAAGTGATCCAGAATTCACTGGCGGACTACATGCCCAGAAACTGGAAGCATGGAAGGGCGCTATACTTAGCGCTGGCGCAATGGCTGGCGACACTGCGTTGGGCCAAGAGCGAGGAAGAGATGGCGGTGACGTTCATAGAACTCGCCGTGGACTTTGAAGTCGAATCCGGAATGGACCTGCCGCGACGCGGACAGAAGGCGGTTGGGCCGGAAGACGCAGAGGACGGAGAGGAGGACGCAGGCCAGAAAAGGGAAGCGCATGGAGGAGCTGCGCTCGCGGGAAAAATGAGGACGCTGTTGGGGATGCTCAAGACGCTCCAAGGAACCCACGATGGGGAGCTTTTGCCGGCAAGAAAGAAATCAATAGGTTGGCTGCGGCGGCTCGGCGCGTCAGGACGGTGGACGGAGGGTCTGGAGAGGCGCTGTATCCTGGGCAGAGATACCCTGCAAGCGCTACGAGGGCTCGAGGTGTCGGCAGGAGAGTACACGAAGGCAGAACACGGAAAGGTACAAACAGAGCGCAGGGAAGACGGGGAGAGACTAGGAAAATTCGATTTCAAAAAGTGGTACCCATCGGACGAGGAAAGGGGGCGACGGGCCCAGAAGTGGTTCACCTTAGCGGAACAGGAGAATCAGGCGGGACGAGGAGGGAGGAGCTCGAAGAGGAACACCGCCCAGGGCAAGGAAGTGTCACGAGGTGCGCCGGAGGCAGAGGGCGCGAACCAGGATACGAAGGCGGAACAGCGCGCACGAGGACGACCGGCTCTGAAGAGGCCCGCGCCGCAAGCGACGCGGGCGGCACGGAGTGCCAAGCAACGTAAGAAGGAAGACGAGGAGATCCAGACAGCACAGCAGGACGCCCGAGCTGAGGCGGCCGACGGACCACAGAGGCGAAAGGCAGAACAGGAAAGGCAGGCGCGGTCGGTACGAGAAGCGGCAATCGCGGATAAGGCAACGAGTACAGAGCAGCCGTCGCGCAGAAGAGCAGTAAAGCGACCCGCGTCGCAGGTGGCACAAAACGTAGGAGCCCGTGCGGCAGGGAGTGGAGACGAGGTGATGCAAGACGAAGGGGAAGCGCGAAGCCCCCAGCCCGGACGGACCAACAAGACGCAGGACCAGGCGACCAAAAGAAGGAGGGGGACGCGACCCAGAGACCCGGGCTAAGTAGCTTGGAACTAGTGCGATGGACCTTTCTTCGGAGGGGCTCACGCACTCAAAGATCGACTTATATGCACAAGCGTATTCTGCAATTTTGTTGGATGCAATTTGGTGCCGTAGATGCGGGTTCAATCCCGGCAGCTGGACGTTTTTCCATTTTAGTCAGGTGGATGCACAAGCGTGTTCTGACCGAGATCGGGCGTGTGCAGCTCGCAAAGTGACAGAACTTTGACGTCTCCGTCCAAATTGTGGCAGCACACGTGTGTTCTTGCCGAGAACACGCTTGTGCCGCCGGGTGCGAGCTGGTCGCACAAGCGTATTCTGGCCGGTCGCAACTTTGTTGGATGCAATTTGGTGCCGGGTTCAATCCCGGCAGCTGGACGTTTTTCCATTTTAGTCCGCTGGATGCACAAGCGTGTTCTGGCCGAGATCACACGTTTTCCGCCCGCAAAGTGACAGAGTTTTGGTGTCTCCGTCCAAATTGTGGCTGCACAAGCATGTTCTCGGCCAGAACACGCGTGTGCCACCGGTTGTGAACTGGCAGGGCAGAATGTTGACCGAGGTGCTCCCGGCGGCGGGACTTCTAAATTTTGCCATTTAGTCAGCTGCACAAGCGTGTTCTGGCCGAGGCCCGCAAACCCGCACTCGGTGGCCCTAGCGGGCCCCCTCGTGAATCCCGAACCTTTGAAAGAAGGCGGCCGTCTTGTCCAGGAAAGGGGGCCTCTCATCTATGGGAGGCCCGACTCGAGCAAGAAGAAGTTGAAACCATTCAAATTGAAACGACAGAAAAGGTAATAAAAACAACCGGAAGAACATGACACCAAAATAAAAGATGGCGGGGTGACGAGGTTCAATGCCGGTTGTTTTGGCGCCCACCGGAAACAATGAAGTATGCCATTTTTTTTGCGATTAAGTGAACAAGTGCAGAGAGCGGTGTGCGTGCTCAAATTGATGATGGTTTTGACCGATGCATCTGAAGAAACCCTCACAGGAATTCGAAGTACAGACGAACGACGTTCTTTCGAAGATCGGAACTTCTTCCCCATTTCGACATCAGGGGCGCTCATCGCATTGTTGAGAGCTCCTTTGGCAAGGTGGCCCTGTGAACTGCAGGAAACTCTTCAAAGGGATCAAGAGTCACACAAAGGATATTCCTCATCATCCTCCGCTTCGAAGTCCAGACGATGGCTCATTGCTTGTTTTTGACATGAGGGACAAAAATCTGACCTGCACCTCCTCGTGGTGTTCCTCGGAAACGCGCTGCAAGCGCGGCCGACGCAGGCAGTCTTTGTTGTTTATCCAACTGTCTTTGCCTGATGATTGATCAGGATTCTTTGACAGGTTTGCACAGTTTCCTGTTCAGCCAAACGATACCATTCACGTGTCACGCTGTTCGTTAATTCTGGTGCCGCTTGCTGGTCATTCATTGGCTGTCATTCTTGGGACGATCTCTGGCGATTGGCAGTCGTTCTGGTGCCAATCCTTGGCCATTGGCTGTCAATCTGGCACCGTTCTGCAGTCATTTGCCGTCCTTCAAACAAAGGTGCTTTGGACATTTGCAGTCGCTCTAGTACCGCTTTTGGCGGTTCGCTGTCATTCAGGCGCGGCTCTTTGGGCATTTGTGGTCATTCTAGCTCCGTTCTTTGGTCGTCGGCAGTCATTCTGGTGCCGCTTGCTGGTCATTTGCCGTCCCTCAAGCAAGGTGATTTAGACATTTGCAGTCGTTCTCGTACCACTCTGTGGCTGTTCACTGTCATTCTGGTGCCGCTCTTTGGTCATTGGCTGTCATTCCTGGGCGGTCTCCAGCCTGTTGCAGTCGTTCTCGCGCCGCAGTTTGGCCATTTTCAGTCATGCTGGCGCTGCTCTTGGGCAATTTGCAGTCGTTCAAGCGCCGTTCTTTGGACATTTGCAGTCGTTCTAGCGCCGCTCTTTGGCCGACCGCCGTCATTCAGGCTCTATGGGCATTTGTAGTCGTTCTGGCGGCATTCTTTGGTCATTGGGAGTCGTTCTGGCGCCGCTCCTTGGCCATTTGCTGCATTCTGGCACAGTCGTTCTGGTACCGCTCTATGGCCGTTCACTGTCATTCTGGTACCGCTCGTTGGTCATTGGCTGTCCTTCCTGGGCGATCTCCGGCCAGTTGTAGTCGTTCTCGTTCCGCAGTTTGGCCATTGCAGTCGTTTCAGCGCCGCTCTTGGTCCGTCATTCAGGTGTGGCTCATGGGCATTTGTGGTCATTTTAGCGCCGTTCGTTGGTCATAGGCAGTCATTCTAGTGCCGCTTGCGGGTCATTGGCTGTCATTCTGGGGGCGATCTCTGGCAATCTGCAGTCGTTCTGGCGCATTCCTTGGCCATTGGCTGGCATTCTGGCACAGTCGTTCTGGTACCGCTCTATGGCCGTTCACTGTCATTCTGGTGCCGCTCTTTGGTCATTGGCTGTCCTTCCTGGGCGATCTCCGGCCAGTTGCAGTCGTTCTCGTTCCGTAGTTTGGCCATTGCAGTCGTTCTAGCGCCGCTCTTTTGCCCGTTCACTGTCATTCAGGCGTGGCTCATGGGCATTTGTGTAATTCTAACGCTGTTCATTGGTCAATGGCTGTCATTCTTGGGGCAATCCCTGGCGATCTGCAGTCGTTCTGGCGCCGCTCCTTGGACATTGGCTGTCATTCCGTTTAGGCATGGCTCTTTGGACATTTGTGGTCTAGCTCCGTTCATCTGTCATCTGTCATTGCCGCCCACAGTTGCAGTCGTTCTCGCGCCGCTGTTTGATTATCGGCCAATTTGCAGTCGTTCTTGTGCCGCTCTTTATCATTCAGACGCGACTCTTGGGGAATTTGAGGTCTTGCTATCGAGCTGTAGCGTGATGAGCAGCAGACAGGAGGAGCAGCAGCTAGAAGATAAAACAGCTAGAGGGGCAGCAGATAGAGGAGGAGAAGCAAGTGGAAGCAAGAGGAGCAGAATCAGGAGGAAGAGCTGCAGCAAGATGGGCAGCAGCTAGAGGGGCAGTAGATAGAGGAGGAGCAGCAAGTGGAAGAAGCAAGAGGAGCAGCAGCTAGATGATAGAACTGCTAGAAGGGCAGCAGGTAGAGGAGCAGAAGCAGGAGGAAGAGCTACAGCAAGAGGGAAGAAGGAAGACGAGCCGGAGCAAGATGAGCAGCAGCTCGAGGAGCAGCAGCAAGAGGAAAGAAGCAAGATGAGCAGCAGCTAGAGGCAAGAGAGGAGCAGCAGATGGAGCAGCAGAAGCAGAGGAAAAGCTACAGGAAGAGGGGAAGAAGGAAGATGAGCAGGAACAAGATGAGCAGCAGCTCGAGGAGCAGCAGCTCGAGGAGCAGCAGCTCGAGGAGCAGCAGCAAGAGGAAAGAAGCAAGATGAGCAGCAGCTAGAGGATAGAACAGCTAGAGGGGCAGCAGATAGAGGAGCAGAAGCAGGAGGAAGAGCTACAGCAAGAGGGAAGAAGGAAGATGAGCAGCAGCTCGAGGAGCAGCAGCAAGAAGGAAGCAAGATGAGCAACCACTGGAGGCAAGACAGGAGCAGCTAGAGGAGCAGCAGCTAGAGGAGCCGCAAAGAGGGACGAAGCAAGATGAGTGCAGCTGGAGGAGCAACAGCTAGAGGGGCAGCAGATAGAGGAGCAGCAGCAGCTGCATCAACAGGGGAATAAGCAAGATGAGCATCAGCTAGGAGGGGCAGCCAGGGTAACAGCTGGCAGCAGCAGGGGCAGCAGATAGAGAAGCAGAAGATGAGGGGGGAGCGTCAGCAGGAGTCAGGAAGCAGAAACAAACACATACCATTGCCCAAGCACCAACAGCACCAACAGCACCAACAGCACCAACAGCACCAACAGCACCAACAGCACCTACAGCAGCAACAGCAGCAACAGCAGCAACAGCACGCAGACCCGGGTTTGCGGGGGACGCAGGCAGTCTTTGATATTGTTTCCCGAATTGGTTGGTCAACAATGACCGTGTGTTTGGTTGATTGGAAAAGTTCGTCTTGCGGAAACCTTCAAAGCATGCGAATTTGCAAGTCATTCAAGAGGTTCTGACAGGCCTATGGGTACTCATTTTCTTGGATCTTTGACTGATCCATCCAAAGAAGGCCTCACAGGAATTCAAAGCTGAGACAAACGACGTTCTTTCGAGGGTCGGAACTTCGGGGAACAAGCCCCCCCGAATTCGACATCAGGAGAAGGTCGCACATTGCCGTTTTTGCCGTTCCTTGAACAAGATTGCCCCTAAAGACCAGGAAGTGAAGAAGACTGGCCTCCGGAGGCCCAGGGGTTCTCGATGAGTGGTTCTGCGGGTCTCGTGTGGAAACAATCAGGGTATGCGAATTTGCGTGTCATTGAAGAGGTTGTGAGAGAGCTATGGGTACCCGTTTTCTTGCATTTCGGACCGATGCATCCATCCATGGGATACCGAAGATAGGTACTGGAGGCTCCGCGAAAGCGTGAAGTACGAAGGCAACGAATGGGTGCGAACGATGAAGGCACCGTACTCTATAGGAAGGTTGTACAACGTTTCGCCGAATAACGTTGAGTTGTTCGCCCTCCGGAGGCTGCTGGTAAACCTGCCGGGGGTCAAGGGCTTCGACGATCTCCAAGCGATCCACCCGATCACCGGAAAGCTAAGCTTCCGAGCGCAAGCGGAGGCACTCAAGTTGTTCGTTGACAGCCGAGAGTTCGAAGCAATCCTGGATGAGGTGAAGGACCACCCGCCGGGAAGGGTCGGTTTCGTGTTGTTTCAGATCATCGCCTTTGCTGATTGCCGCTGCGTCAAAGAGCTTTGGGTGAAGTTCAAGGAGTACCTTTGCGATCGTGAAGATGGGGTGGTGACTGCGCATACCGAAGCCAAAGGGCTGATGGACCTCGAGAGGATGCTGAAAACGGAAGGTGGGAGCGGAACGCTTTCTCTCTCGCAGTTTTTCGACGCAGAGTACCTCAAGAATCTTGAAGCGGTCCTCGTCGACCACGAGGACCTGGTGAGAACCGAGTACAACCAGGAGCAACAGTACGAGAAGTTCAAATCGATGTACGCGCAGCTCTCCGAGGGGCAGAAGCACGCCGTCAACCGCGTGAAAGAGTCGATGGACGAAGGACTCGGGAAGAGGTTCTTCTTGTGCGGCGTCGCTGGGACGGGCAAGACATTCGTGTATGAAACCTTGCTCGCCTATGCCCGCTCTCACAGGGGAGTAGTGAGGGTAGATGGGCAGGTGCCCAAATTCTGCAAAGGGAACAATGGTCAACCAAAATTTTTTTCGCCGAAAAATGGCCAAACTACCCCTCCAACGCCACCAAAAACATGGAAAAGTCTGAAAACAGGTGTAAAATTTCGAAATTTTTTTTCGACCAAATTTCACACCAGGAACCCGTCCTGGGTGGGGGGGGCGCGCTCTAAGGTGGTTTCAAAAATTTCGAAAAAAAATTTCGGAAATTTTGACACAAAGTCCGAGCGGCGGGGTGAAAAAGAGATTCCCGGAAAAAAAGTCCCCACTTGTACAGGCGTCTGGTTCGAAAATTCTGTGACCCGAGCCCCCGTGCGGGGCGCCGCGCTCTAAGGTGGTTCGGCCCAAAAATTTCCTGCACCTTTTAGCAGAGACGCCACGTGATTTATGAGTTCTAGTCCGAGCGGTGGAGTGATAGGCCCCCGAAATTTTGTAGTTTCGGTGAAAAAGTCGTTCAATTTTTGGACCTGCCGAGGACACACAGACAGACAGACAGACAGACACACAGACGCACATATATATGTAGTCACGCTCCTTCGGAGCGTGTTACTTCCCCAAGCCGGGCCCATCGGCCCTATGATGGAGTCGACCGCAGATAGCCAACAAACATGAAATAATCGAACCAATGCATCTCAACATCATCCGTTGATTGATGCCTAACTGTGCCGCCGGGGAACCGGCCCACAGAAGCGCATTTAATTCAAATTTGAACCTTTTTGTTTATGCCCTGCTCATTGGTGTTTTGCACTTTGCCCGCATATCATAAACAACCAACCCCTACCAGGTTGATTCTCAACCTTAAAAAAAAAACCCCCGCCCCCCAGCATGCACAGAACCGGCAGTTCTGTGGAGGCGTGGTTGGCCGCCGTCGTGGCCATCACGTTGGCCGCGACGGTCAGCGTCGATGAAGGCATCGACGAGTATGCCCATTACATTTTTATACTTCCGGACAGCCGAATACCAAAGTTCCAAGCACATGTCACCAACTCCACACAGGGGGGCGCGCCGGCGAAGAGGGGCAGGCTCGGAAGCCCCCAGCTCGAAGCGCTCGGCAAGGGCGAGCAGGCACGCCCCGACCGGGGCGGGCCTGATATTCATCAGGTAAACCTCGCACTTTATTGTTCGTTTTCTTGAAGATCCCTTTTGAATTAAGAACCGAAGCAGAACAACAAACCCCCAACAGGAACAGGCCCAGCAGCAGCACGCCCGCAGGCGTGCCTCGAAGCCCCGCTGCCGCCCCGCGAAGTCGCCTGCCCGCAGGCCCTCTCTTCTCTTCTGTGGGGCTTTTTTTAAAAAACATCCAGCCGGTGCAAGGTGTCCCCGGGTTAAAAACCGGCCTTGTCTCCGAAGAGCTGGTGAAAAAGCTGGAGGACTGCCCGGAGCTGAAAGTTGGGAGCGGCTGGAAAACAATCGGCCAGCGCCTCACCTTGCAGTTCGGATGGCAGTTCGTCCCCGAGGTCAGAAGCCAACACGGCACCATCCCAGCAAAAGTTGTTCAGCTGGAAGATGGGATCCCGAGTGGCCCTCTGCAACAAGCTGCCGACTTGGTGCAAGAGGTGTTCGGGTGGCGACCCAACCAGCTTCTCGTTAACAAGTACGAGAAACATGTTGGAATCGCGCCCCACAAAGACCACCGCGACCTCGGGGCCACCGTAGCAACGATATCCCTGCTTTCCGCAAGCAAGATATCGTTCAGAAACGGAAGGGCCAGCAAGAAAGTTGACCTGGCAAGGGGGGCCTTGTGCCACTTCGAAGGGGAAGCCCGGCACGACTGGACGCACGGCATTGACAGCCGCGACGTACCAGAGAACAGGATTTCCCTAACGTTTCGTAGGGTGGAATCCTCCGTTCGGCCCCCCCCCGTCTGCCAACCAGCCAGGTCAACGCCATCTGAAACTCCCCCCCCCCTTGCAACCCCCAAAAAACCGAAGGGGTACACCCATGTTTGGGAGCATGGGGAGTGGGTGCCGCGGGAAGAGGTCAAGAGGGTAAACGGACCCTTCCTCGTGGCGACCGACCCCGTTCTCCCCGAACGGAAAGTGTACGTGCCTTCCTCCCGCCCTGTGCAGCCTTCTTCGTTGCCCCCGGGATGCGAACCGTGTGTTGTCCGCAACCGCGACCCCCGGATCCCGAATCCAGTCGGGGGGCAGAGATTAGTCAGCCATTTGCTGACTAAGCAGAAAGAAGTAGTCAGCCATTTGCCGACTAAGCAGAAAGAAACGAAGAAGGCCCACAACAAACAAGAAAGAAAAGAACAAAAGAAAGAAAACCTGCAGATCCAAAAGAAATTCCGGACTGCAGAAGAGCAAGCCGCAAAAAAAGTTCGAGGCAAGAAAGCCTCACAAACAACCCCCCCAGAAGCCGGCCCAGCTTCCCGCACCGGCAAAGAACAACCACACAGGGGCAGCAGCAGGAGCAGCAGGAACAGCAACAAGGACAGCGAAAGCGGCGGGAACAAAGCCCAGGAGCACAAACGTCACCCGAAAGGCTCCATCTGTTTTGTTTCCGTTGTTTTGCTTCTTTATCCTTCTTACCTGTCTGCCTGCATTTGCGCCCGCAAACAATCAACCCCCCTCCTTCCTCCCACCCGCAAACCCGCACTCGGTTGCCCTGCGGGCCCCCTCGTGGATTGGATTGATTCTCAGTGTTTTTAGCCTTCCTTCTAGATACGGCCTCTTTGTGAAGAGGCCGACTCGAAAGAGAGCGAAAAACGCAACAAAAACAGGAATAATTAGCACCAAAGAACAAGTTCACAATGAATGGCGACGATGTCGGACGAATTTGGTGATCGAAAAGCTGGTCTTTGAGGTTTCGCGCGACACCAACCAAGGTATGCCCACTTGCGAGTCATTGAAGAGGTTCTGGGAGAGCTATGGGTACCCGTTTTCTCGATTTTTTGACCGATTCATCCAAAGAAACCCTCACAGGAATTCGAGCTCATACGGACAGTGTTCTTTCGCCGGTCGGAACTTCGGCAGTACAAGCCCCCCGTTTTGAAAAGGGAGAAGGTCTCTTATCATGCGTTTCTTTACATGAGGGACAAGAATCTGACCTGCACCTCCTCGTGGTGTCCCTCGGAAACGTGCTCAACGCGCGGCCGACGCAGGCAGTCTTTGATATTGTTTCCCCAGTTGGTTGGTCAACAATGACCGTGTGTTTGGTTGATTGGAAAAGCTCTTCTTGGGGAAACAGTCAAAGCATGCGAATTTGCGAGTCATTCAAGCGGTTCTGACAGAGCTATGGGTACTCATTTTCTTGGATTTTTGATCGATTCATCCAAAGAAGCCCTCACAGGAATTCGAAGCTCAGACGAACGACGTTCTTTCGAGGGTCGGAACTTCGGGGAACGCCCCACCCAATTCGACATCAGGGGATGGTCGCATATTAAATTGTTTGGCGTTCCTTCAGCAAGGTGGCCACTAAAGACCGTGAAGTGGAGGAGACTGGCCTCCGGAGGCCCAGGGGTTATCGATGAGTGGTTCTGCGGGTCTCGTGTGGAAACAATCAGGGTATGCGGATTTGCGAGTCATTGAAGAGGTTTTGGGAGAGCTATGGGTACCCGTTTTCTTCCGTTTTTGACCGATTCATCCAAAGAAGCCCTCACAGGAATTCGAAGCTCAGACTAACGTCATTCTTTGAAGGGCCGGAACTTCGGGGAAAACGCTCCCCCCAAATTCGACAACAGGAGAAGGTCGCATATTGCCGTTTTTGACGTTCCTTGAACAAGATGGCCCCTAAAGACCAGGAAGTGAAGAAGACTGGCCTCCGGAGGCCCAGGGGTTATCAATGAGTGGTTCTGCGGGTCTCGTGTGGAAGGTATGCGGATATGCGAGTCATTGAAGAAGTTGTGAGAGAGCTATGGGTACCCGTTTTCTTCCATTTTTGACCGATGCATCCAAAGAAGCCCTCACAGGAATTCTAAGCTCAGACAAACGTCATTCTTTTAAGGTCGGAACTTCGGGGAATTCGACATCAGGAGAAGGTCGCGTATTGCCGTTTTTGACGTTCCTTGAACAAGATGGCCCCTAAAGACCAGGAAGTGAAGAAGACTGGCCTCCGGAGGCCCAGGGGTTATCGATGAGTGGTTCTGCGGGTCTCGTGTGGAAACAATCAGGGTATGCGGATTCTAGTCATTGCAGAGGTTGTGAGAGAGCTATGGGTACCCATTTTCTTCCATTTTTGACCGATGCATCCAAAGAAGCCCTCACAGGAATTCTAAGCTCAGACAAACGTCATTCTTTTAAGGTCGGAACTTCGGGGAATTCGACATCAGGAGAAGGTCGCGTATTGCCGTTTTTGAGAAGAAGACTGGCCTCCGGAGGCCCAGGGGTTATCGATGAGTGGTTCTGCGGGTCTCGTGTGGAAACAATCAGGGTATGCGGATTTTCTAGTCATTGAAGAGGTTGTGAGAGAGCTATGGGTACCCATCTTCTTCCATTTTTGACCGATTCATCCAAAGAAGCCCTCACAGGAATTCGAAGCTTAGACAAACATCATTCTTTTAAGGGTCGGAACTTCGGGGAACAAGCCCCTCCGAATTCGACAACAGGCGAAGGTCGCGTATTGCCGTTTTTGACGTTCCTTGAACAAGATGACCTAAAGTCGAGGAAGTGAAGAAGACTGGCCTCTGGGGCCCAAGGGTTATCGATGAGTGGTTCTGCGGGTCTTGTGTGGAAACTATCAGGGTATGTGGATTTGTGAGTCATTGAAGAGGTTGTGAGAGAGCTATGGGTACCCGTTTTCTTCCATTTCGGACCGATGCATCCAAAGAAACCCCCACAGGAATTCGATGCTCATATCGAACAGTGTTATTTCGATGGTCAGAACTTCGGAAGTACAAGCCCCCCTTTTTGAAAGCGAGAAGGTCTCATATCTCGTGTTTCCTTACATGAGGGACAAGAATCTGACCTGCACCTCCTCGTGGTGTCCCTCGGAAACGTGCTCAACGCGCGGCCGACGCAGGCAGTCTTAGATGTTGTTTCCCCAATTGGTTGGTCATCAATGACCGTGTGTTTGGTTGATTGGAAAAGCTCGTCTTGCGGAAACTGTCAAAGCATGCGAATTGCGAGTCATTCAAGAGGTTCTGACAGTGCTATGGGTACTCATGTTCTTCAATTCTTGACCGCTAAGACGAACCATGTTCTTTCGAGGGTCGGAACTTCGGGAACAAGGCCCCTCGAGTTCGACGTCAGGAGAAGGTCGCGTATTGCCGTTTTTGACGTTCCTTGAACAAGATGGCCCCCAAAGACCAGGAAGTGAAAAAGACTGGCCTCACATTATTCCCAAGGATTCTTTCGACGGGGTTTCGAAGATACATCAGGAGAAGGCGCGTGCGTTTTATGACGTTCCTTCAGCAATATGGCCCCTGTAGAGCATGAAGTGAAGGAGACTGGCTTTGGGAGGCCCAGGGGTTCTCAATGAGTGGTTTTGCGGGTCTCTTGCGGAAACAATAAAAGCATCCGAATTTGCGGGTCAATGAAGAGGTTCTGAGAGAGGTGCGGGTACCCGTTTTTGTGTATTCATTACCGATTCATTCAAAGAAGCCCTCGCAGGAATCCGAAGCTCAGATGAACAACATTGAAATGAAAAGGCTCACCTCCCTGAAGTTGTGGCCTTCAAAGAAAGTCTCAGTAGTTAGTAGTGGAAGCTTCGACTTCACACGAGGGTTTCTTTCGAAGCATTGTTCTTCCAAGTTTGGAAGCCACACAAGGATACAGCCACTTAAGGCTGTTCATGCACACTTTTCTCCATCTTTATAAAGAAATGATAAAGAAGTCCCACCAGTGCTGACATGGCAGGCCCCTTTTGGCCGAAAAACAGGTTGCCACTATTGTCAGCATGTGGGGTTTTCACCCCTTTTCCTTTTCCAGCAGAAACAGCAGCAAGAGCAGCAGAGCAGCAGCAAGAGCAGCAGCAAGAGCAGCAGCAAGAACAGCAGCAAGAACAGCAGCAGCAGCATCAGCAGAACCAAACTAGGAACCAAAAACATTGGGAGGGGGGAAGGGGGAAGGGGAAAATGGCTATTGGTTGTCTCTTGTGTTTGTGCTTTGTCCCATCTTTGAAGGGTTGAAAGGAAGCTGTGGATGTGATTCTTGAACTTTCCTCCTCAAATTTGCTATTTTTGGAAACTTTTTGAAATAGCCAGGAAAGCGAAAGCAAAAAACAGCCAAAATCAGCAGCAGAGACCAGCAGCAGCTCCAAGAGGGCCCCAGCAAGACCAAGAGAATGCCTTGACAGGATTCCTTGACTCCAACACTATCCATTTGCTTCCCGTTCTGCGCCGTTTTTTTCTGGAGTCCTGTGTTTGCCCCATCTGAAATTGCAAAAGTGGGATGCCAAGCCCGAAAAAGCAGAAGCTAAAGGTTTAAGGAAAAGAGGGTTGGAGTGAGAGCAAAACCAGAAATGGCAGGTCCAGGGGACCAACGTGCTGCAAACCCGACCAAACCTGGTCTGATCATCTTGGGGTCTGACCCGCTAGAATTGGATGCTGCCAAAATTTTGCAGTTTTCCTAAAGGAAATTGCCTAGGAAAATGGATTTTTGGATTTTTTTTTTCAGGAATTTTTTGGAATTTTTTTTTCTACCTGCCCAAAAGAGTACTTTGTTCTAACTTGAGTGCGGGTCCAAGTTTTGAGTCCAAGTTGTGTCCAAGTTTCTGCAGAACCAGGTTCGGTTAGCAAATCCAGACTCTCATCGAATCAAGGACCAAAATGGCAAGGTTTGCTGCCATGCCGATCAAAAACTGAAACACAACAGGCATGAATTCCCCTCAGCCGGGTTTTCCCCCCGCCGACGTCACACAGCCCCGGGTCTCGCTGACCTACAGAGCGGTGCGCGGAGGGGGGGCCCGAACACACCCCCACCATTATCCCCATCCCGCGCCCACAAAACCAGCGCCGATGGCAAAGACCCACCCCGCACCGGGGAGAAACAACGAGGGAAGGGAAGAGGGCGCCCCCCCGGGAGCTCCCCCTGCGCCCCCTACACCCCAGCCCCGGGAACCACAGAGGGAGGGGCGGGATCTCACGCTGGACACGGCCACCCACCCCCCAGCCGCCGAGGTTGGTACTCCACCGACAAAGCGGCTCGACAACGAGAACGAGAACCGCGGGCTCCCGCCAGGCAAGGCCGCGAGCCGAAAGCCGGGGAGAGACAAAGAGGTGGAGCACGAACCGGGAGGGGCTTGGGGCCTCCATGGCTGGGTCCCGGGGGGAGAAAGAGCGGTTTTCTTTTGTTCACCCACAACCCCACTCACCATGCAACCAGCAAAAACACAAACAGGCCCAAAAAAAAAAAAAAGAAACAACAATGCGAGGTGGCTTGCCACCGCGAATCGAAGAGGGCAGGTGGTCCGCCACCAAAGATGATTCAGCCCTGATAAAATAGAGGGGGACAAAATCTGACTTGCCACCTCCCCGCGGTGTCCCCTGGAAACGTGTTTTTCGAAACGCGGCCAAGGCAAGCAGTACCTTTGCTGTGGGTGAAAGCCCCTTACTTCGTATCTGGCGTCCGAGCTGCGCACCTACCCTTCCCGGGCGTAAAAGATCCTGCCCCAAGCTGCCCAGCAGGAACGGGGGGGGCGGTGCAAAGAGGCACCTTCCAGGTGAGCCTTGCCAAGTTTGACTCCCTTGTGGCCCTCTCATCGTGAAGGCGGGGTAAAATCGGGATGGTTACCAATGTGCCCCCGGTTTTTTGAATTAGTTGGCCCCAGTCTGAGTGACAGGTGGCGGCTTGTGGCTGAGCCGCGGCCTTTCCAGGCCCTTAGCCGACTCTCCTTTCGTTTTTCTGAGTCCCCAGTGCCGTGGGGCAGGCGCCGGTTGCAGTGTGCAACTGGTGCGGGTTCAAACCGCGCCTGTCTGTGTTCGTGGTTGTGCCGTTTTTCGTTGTGAAGAAGTGAACCCGGAGAACCCACCAGGTCAGGCACCAGGTTTCTTGTCTGGCAAACTGTACGGCCTGGTGTTTAAAAAAAAATCAAGGCTGTCTGTGCGGTTGGCTGTGACAAGTCCACTCCTGCATTTCACAAAATTTGCAGCAGGAGGGACTGAGTCACACCAATCGAAAAGACACCGGAGAATACCCGAGTGTCGGCCCACAAACGAAGTATTTGAACTTCCCCTTTTGGAACTTGCTTGTCTTGCCCATTTTTCCCAGTTTGCCTCGAAGGCCCCCGTACGATTCTTCCAAAAAAAAAAAAAAGGACGATCACCAGGTACCCCAACGACCGTAGAAAAACGGAATTGGGGACCGCCAAGCCGCGCCACAGCGAGCCCGCAAACCCGCACTCGGTGGCCCTAGCGGGCCCCCTCGTGAATCCCGAACCTTTGAAAGAAGGCGGCCGTCTTGTCCAGGAAAGGGGGCCTCTCATCTATGGGAGGCCCGACTCGAGCAAGAAGAAGTTGAAACCATTCAAATTGAAACGACAAAAAAGGTAATAAAAACAACCGGAAGAACATGACACCAAAATAAAAGATGGCGGGGTGACGAGGTTCAATGCCGGTTGTTTTGGCGCCCACCGGAAACAATGAAGTATGCCATTTTTTTTGCGATTAAGTGAACAAGTGCAGAGAGCGGTGTGCGTGCTCAAATTGATGATGGTTTTGACCGATGCATCTGAAGAAACCCTCACAGGAATTCGAAGTACAGACGAACGACGTTCTTTCGAAGATCGGAACTTCTTCCCCATTTCGACATCAGGGGCACTCATCGCATTGTTGAGAGCTCCTTTGGCAAGGTGGCCCTGTGAACTGCAGGAAACTCTTCAAAGGGATCAAGAGTCACACAAAGGATATTCCTCATCATCCTCCGCTTCGAAGTCCAGACGATGGCTCATTGCTTGTTTTTGACATGAGGGACAAAAATCTGACCTGCACCTCCTCGTGGTGTTCCTCGGAAACGCGCTGCAAGCGCGGCCGACGCAGGCAGTCTTTGTTGTTTATCCAACTGTCTTTGCCTGATGATTGATCAGGATTCTTTGACAGGTTTGGACAGTTTCCTGTTCAGCCAAACGATACCATTCACGTGTCACGCTGTTCGTTAATTCTGGTGCCGCTTGCTGGTCATTCATTGGCTGTCATTCTTGGGACGATCTCTGGCGATTGGCAGTCGTTCTGGTGCCAATCCTTGGCCATTGGCTGTCAATCTGGCACCGTTCTGCAGTCATTTGCCGTCCTTCAAACAAAGGTGCTTTGGACATTTGCAGTCGCTCTAGTACCGCTTTGGCGGTTCGCTGTCATTCAGGCGCGGCTCTTTGGGCATTTGTGGTCATTCTAGCTCTGTTCTTTGGTCGTTGGCAGTCATTCTGGTGCCGCTTGCTGGTCATTGGCTGTCAGTCTGGCACCGTTCTGCGGTCATTTGCCGTCCCTCAAGCAAGGTGATTTAGACATTTGCAGTCGTTCTCGTACCACTCTGTGGCTGTTCACTGTCATTCTGGTGCCGCTCTTTGGTCATTGGCTGTCATTCCTGGGCGGTCTCCAGCCTGTTGCAGTCGTTCTCGCGCCGCAGTTTGGCCATTTTCAGTCATGCTGGCGCTGCTCTTGGGCAATTTGCAGTCGTTCAAGCGCCGTTCTTTGGACATTTGCAGTCGTTCTAGCGCCGCTCTTTGGCCGACCGCCGTCCTTCAGGCTCTATGGGCATTTGTAGTCGTTCTGGCGGCATTCTTTGGTCATTGGGAGTCGTTCTGGCGCCGCTCCTTGGCCATTTGCTGGCATTCTGGCACAGTCGTTCTGGTACCGCTCGATGGCCGTTCACTGTCATTCTGGTACCGCTCGTTGGTCATTGGCTGTCCTTCCTGGGCGATCTCCGGCCAGTTGTAGTCGTTCTCGTTCTGTAGTTTGGCCATTGCAGTCGTTCTAGCGCCGCTCTTTTGCCCGTTCACTGTCATTCAGGCGTGGCTCATGGGCATTTGTGTAATTCTAACGCTGTTCATTGGTCAATGGCTGTCATTCTTGGGGCAATCCCTGGCGATCTGCAGTCGTTCTGGTGCCGCTCCTTGGACATTGGCTGTCATTCTGGTACCGTTCTGCGGTCATCTGCTGTCCTTGAAGGAAAAAAAGACAGGTGTTATGGACATTTGCAGTCGTTATTTGGCCGTTTGCTGTCAGTCGGGCATGGCTCTTTGGACATTTGTGGTCTAGCTCCGTTCATCTGTCATCTGTCATTGCCGCCCACAGTTGCAGTCGTTCTTGCGCCGCTGTTTGATTATCGGCCAATTTGCAGTCGTTCTTGGGCCGCTCTTTATCATTCAGACGCGACTCTTTGGGAATTTGAGGTCTTGCTATCGAGCCGTAGCGTGATGAGCAGCAGACAGGAGGAGCAGCAGCTAGAAGATAAAACAGCTAGAGGGGCAGCAGATAGAGGAGGAGCAGCAAGAGGAAGAAGCAAGAGGAGCAGCAGCTAGATGATAGAACTGCTAGAAGGGCAGCAGGTAGAGGAGCAGAAGCAGGAGGAAGAGCTACAGCAAGAGGGGGAGAAGGAACACGAGCCGGAGCAAGATGAGCAGCAGCTCGAGGAGCAGCAGCAAGAGGGAAGAAGGAAGATGAGCAGCAGCAAGATGAGGAGCAGCTCGAGGAGCAGCAAAGAGGGAAGAAGCAAGATGAGTAGCAGCTAGAGGAGCAGCAGCTAGGATAAAACAGCTAGAGGGGCAACAGAAAGAGGAGCAGAAGCAGGAGGAAGAGCTGCAGCAAGAGAGAAGAAGGAAGATGAGCAGCAGCTCGAGGAGCAGCAGCAAGAAGGAAGCAAGATGAGCAACCACTGGAGGCAAGACAGGAGCAGCTAGAGGAGCAGCAGCTAGAGGAGCCACAAAGAGGGACGAAGCAAGATGAGTGCAGCTGGAGGAGCAGCAGCTAGAGGGGCAGCAGATAGAGGAGCAGCAGCAGCTGCATGAACAGGGGAATAAGCAAGATGAGCATCAGCTAGGAGGGGCAGCCAGGGTAACAGCTGGCAGCAGCAGGGGCAGCAGATAGAGAATCAGAAGATGAGGGGGGAGCGTCAGCAGGAGTCAGGAAGCAGAAACAAACACATACCATTGCCCAAGTTTAACAACAGCACCAACAGCACCAACAGCATCAACAGCACCAACAGCACCAACAGCACCAACAGCACCAACAGCACCAACAGCACCAACAGAACCAACAGCACCAACAGCACCAACAGCACCAACAGCACCTACAGCACCAACAGCACCTACAGCACCTACAGCACCTACAGCACCTACAGCAGCAACAGCAGCAACAGCAGCAACAGCAGCAACAGCAGCAACAGCAGCAACAGCAGCAACAGCAGCAACAGCAGCAACAGCAGCAACAGCAGCAACAGCATCAACAGCATCAACAGCATCAACAGCATCAACAGCATCAACAGCATCAACAGCATCAACAGCATCAACAGCACCTACAACAAACAGTGGCAGAACGAAAGGTGTGTTGTTTGCATTGCACTTAGGGTCCAGCTTGCTGCACAAGAAGTCAACAAAGAACGCCAATAGATGAAGCAATGAATCGATGAAGCGATGCGCAAAAGGGGGAAGCCACAAGAGTGTGAGTACAGTATGTCGAATTCTTCCTTTAATTTTTTCGGGTTTGCGGACTGCCCCTGGATTCTTCAAAGCAGTACCTGTAAGAAAGTTTGAGAGTCGTTGGTGCGGTGCACAAAAACGTTACAAACCTGTGCTGCAAACCCGACCAATCCTGACACCTGGACTGGTTATAGGCTATTTCGCGGATTTCTGTAGGGGACCCTATTGAATTTTTTTTTTTGAGTTTTATAAAAATTTTCGACGAAGGTGAATTTTAAACAAGGAAAATCTTACTGTGACGGACGGACGGGTTTTGAAGCCACAAATATTTATAGTATCCTGACACCTGGACTGGTTATAGGCTATTTCGCGGATTTCTGTAGGGGACCCTATTGAATTTTTTTTTTGAGTTTTATAAAAATTTTCGACGAAGGTGAATTTTAAACAAGGAAAATCTTACTGTGACGGACGGACGGGTTTTGAAGCCACAAATATTTATAGTCTCGGTGGCCCTAGCGGGCCCCCTCGTGAATCCCGAACCTTTGAAAGAAGGCGGCCGTCTTGTCCAGGAAAGGGGGCCTCTCATCTATGGGAGGCCCGACTCGAGCAAGAAGAAGTTGAAACCATTCAAATTGAAACGACAAAAAAGGTAATAAAAACAACCGGAAGAACATGACACCAAAATAAAAGATGGCGGGGTGACGAGGTTCAATGCCGGTTGTTTTGGCGCCCACCGGAAACAATGAAGTATGCCATTTTTTTTGCGATTAAGTGAACAAGTGCAGAGAGCGGTGCGCGTGCTCAATTTGATGATGGTTTTGACCGATGCATCTGAAGAAACCCTCACAGGAATTCGAAGTACAGACGAACGACGTTCTTTCGAAGATCGGAACTTCTTCCCCATTTCGACATCAGGGGCACTCATCGCATTGTTGAGAGCTCCTTTGGCAAGGTGGCGCTGTGAACTGCAGGAAACTCTTCAAAGGGATCAAGAGTCACACATATTCCTCATCATCCTCCGCTTCGAAGTCCAGACGATGGCTCATTGCTTGTTTTTGACATGAGGGACAAAAATCTGACCTGCACCTCCTCGTGGTGTTCCTCGGAAACGCGCTGCAAGCGCGGCCGACGCAGGCAGTCTTTGTTGTTTATCCAACTGTCTTTGCCTGATGATTGATCAGGATTCTTTGACAGGTTTGGACAGTTTCCTGTTCAGCCAAACGATACCATTCACGTGTCACGCTGTTCGTTAATTCTGGTGCCGCTTGCTGGTCATTCATTGGCTGTCATTGTTGGAACGATCTCTGGCGATTGGCAGTCGTTCTGGTGCCAATCCTTGGCCATTGGCTGTCAATCTGGCACCGTTCTGCAGTCATTTGCCGTCCTTCAAACAAAGGTGCTTTGGACATTTGCAGTCGCTCTAGTACCGCTCTTTGGCGGTTCGCTGTCATTCAGGCGCGGCTCTTTGGGCATTTGTGGTCATTCTAGCTCTGTTCTTTGGTCGTTGGCAGTCATTCTGGTGCCGCTTGCTGGTCATTGGCTGTCAGTCTGGCACCGTTCTGCGGTCATTTGCCGTCCCTCAAGCAAGGTGATTTAGACATTTGCAGTCGTTCTCGTACCACTCTGTGGCTGTTCACTGTCATTCTGGTGCCGCTCTTTGGTCATTGGCTGTCATTCCTGGGCGGTCTCCAGCCTGTTGCAGTCGTTCTCGCGCCGCAGTTTGGCCATTTTCAGTCATGCTGGCGCTGCTCTTGGGCAATTTGCAGTCGTTCAAGCGCCGTTCTTTGGACATTTGCAGTCGTTCTAGCGCCGCTCTTTGGCCGACCGCCGTCCTTCAGGCTCTATGGGCATTTGTAGTCGTTCTGGCGGCATTCTTTGGTCATTGGGAGTCCTTCCTGGGCGATCTCCGGCCAGTTGTAGTCGTTCTCGTTCCGCAGTTTGGCCATTGCAGTCGTTTCAGCGCCGCTCTTGGTCCGTCATTCAGGTGTGACTCATGGGCATTTGTGGTCATTTTAGCGCCGTTCGTTGGTCATAGGCAGTCATTCTAGTGCCGCTTGCGGGTCATTGGCTGTCATTCTGGGGGCGATCTCTGGCAATCTGCAGTCGTTCTGGCGCATTCCTTGGCCATTGGCTGGCATTCTGGCACAGTCGTTCTGGTACCGCTCTATGGCCGTTCACTGTCATTCTGGTGCCGCTCTTTGGTCATTGGCTGTCCTTCCTGGGCGATCTCCGGCCAGTTGCAGTCGTTCTCGTTCCGTAGTTTGGCCATTGCAGTCGTTCTAGCGCCGCTCTTTTGCCCGTTCACTGTCATTCAGGCGTGGCTCATGGGCATTTGTGTAATTCTAACGCTGTTCATTGGTCAATGGCTGTCATTCTTGGGGCAATCCCTGGCGATCTGCAGTCGTTCTGGTGCCACTCCTTGGATATTGGCTGTCATTCTGGTACCGTTCTGCGGTCATCTGCTGTCCTTGAAGGAAAAAAAGACAGGTGTTATGGACATTTGCAGTCGTTCTCGTACCGCACTTTGGCCGTTTGCTGTCAGTCGGGCATGGCTCTTTGGACATTTGTGGTCTAGCTCCGTTCATCTGTCATCTGTCATTGCCGCCCACAGTTGCAGTCGTTCTTGCGCCGCTGTTTGATTATCTTCCCGCAAACCCGCAAACCCGCAAACCCGCAAACCCGCAAACCCGCAAACCCGCAAACCCGCAAACCCGCAAACCCGCAAACCCGCAAACCCGCAAACCCGCAAACCCGCAAACCCGCACACGCAATCCCGCCTGGCGGCGGGATTGCGTGCCCCCCCCCACACCCCCCTGTGATGGAGTGCGACTCGAAAGAGAACACCGAACAGGAGGAAGAAGAACCAACCAAGAAGTAACGAACAAGAAAATTGCACAAGATGGTGTCCGACGACGTCTTTAGGATTTCGCAGGGAAGCAATCAAGGTATGTTAATTTACGAGTCATTGTAGAGGTTCTGGGAGATGTACGGTACTCATTTTGGTAAGATTTTGACCGATGCATTCAAAGAAACCTGACAGGAACCCGAAGCTGAGACGAACGACAGTGTTACGAGGGTCCGAACTTCGGGAGAACAAGACCCCCATTTCGACATCAGGTCTCCTACTGCCTTTTCATAAGTGCAGGAAACGGGGCTTCAGAGGGCCTGGGGTTCTCGATTGGTGGATGTGGCCGTCTTGTGCGGAAAGAATCAAGGTATGCGAATTTGCGGTTACTTGAAGAGGTTCTGAAAAAGCTGTGGGTACTCATTTTAGTGAGCCTTTGACCGATGCATCGAAATAAACTGTAACAGAAGCTCAGAATACGAAAGGGATTTCGAGAGTCGGAAAGTCGGAGGACAAGCCCCCATTTCTGAAGTCGGGGGAAGGTCGCCTATCGTGTTTCTTTAGCAAGGTACGTGAAGCTGCGTGCCGTTGAAGAGGTTCTAAGAAAGATATTCATTTTCTTTGGATGAATTCTTGACCGATGCATCCAATCAAGAGACACACACAAAATATCTCCCTGTAGAGATCACAAAATTGCAAGCCCCCACCCAGGAGATGGATAGTTGCCTGTTCCTGACACATTGTTGTTGTTTCTCCAATTGTATTCTGTCACCGAAGACCTGTCTTTGACTGATGATCAAGCACAAATCTTCGACAGCTTTGTTTTCTGACTTCCTGTTTGGGCAAACGAAACTGTTCATTCGTTGGCAACCAATCTATGAACATTTGCAGTAATTCAGCGCCGCTCTTGTAGTCTTTCTTGCGCCGTTCTCTGGCCATTTGCAGTCGTTCTGCGCCATTCTTTGACCATTGGCACTCAGTCTAGCTCCGTTCTTTGAACATAGGTAGTCGTCCCTGCGCCGCGCGTTGGTCATTTGCTTTCATCCTTTGGGCGATCGCTGGCGCCGCTCGTTGGTCATTGGCTGGTATTCTTGGCACTGTCTCCGGTCATTTGCAGTCGTTCTATCGCTGCTCTCTGCCCATTGCAGTCGTTCTATCGCTGCTCTCTGCCCATTGGCAGTCATGCTGACGCCGTTCTGTGGCCATTTGCTGTCCTTCAAGCGCCGTTCATTGGCCACGAGAGCACCGCCCTTTGGCCA
>JAPJBO010001932.1:0-25140 GCA_030068145.1 Diplonema papillatum
AGGCATAGTTCACCATCTTTCAGGTCCCGACAAGTGTACTTAACCCCAAGTCCCTTCCAGTAAATCAGGATCGGGCTCTGCTGCGTCCACAAGGATTGGCACACCCCCCCGCCTGTGGCGTCACCACAAAGATAGACAGAGAGAACCTGTCCTTCTGCCATCGTACGGATCACCTGAAACAACGATCGGCACCGTGGGATCTGCACCGCGAAGATGTCACCTCAAAACCACCAAAAAGTAGTGATGATGTACCGTACCCGGAACTGTTTGGAAGTTATTCCCGGTCAAAGTCTGACCAGAAACGGTTCAGAAAGACTTCGATGCAGGACTTTTTCTAAAAATGGGCCACATTGGTCAGAATGCCTATTTTTCGCCAATTTTCGCCCTTCTCTCGTGTGGATGAAGGCTTTTCAACGTGCAACATAGCATGCTCTACACAACAAGCTGTCTTATAAATGAAGCTGTAGCGGAACCCAGATGCACTGCAACTAAACAGAAGGGTCTGTCATTTACCGTTCCACCTTCCGTCCAGTTCAACATTATTCCAAATACGGGAGAACATATGCATCGCCACGCTCTACCAGATACGCAGTGGTCGACAGAACACGAAACGGATATAAAAACGCCACGTTCTCCGGAATGATGAGAAACTTGTTTTCGGGGTTCACAGGACGAAATTTCCTGCTACGCCCGCATGTCAACAAAAGGCAACTATTTTCGTGCGAATAACAAATGAAAGAACCGCGGCAACAGAGCCGTGGAAGACCAAGGTAGAACTCACTTTCTGCATATTTTCGCCACCAGGGGTAAGGCAAGTGGCAAACACGGTAGGAGAAACAACTTTTAGAAGGGACTCTTACTTCTTCTTGCCCTTGCCGTCGTCCTTGGCCTTCTCGGCGGTCTTGACGACCTTGCCAAGCATGACAACACCGTTACCCTCCATGATGGCAACACGCGAGAGACCCTCGCAGTTCTTGAACGTGTCGACGACAAGCGGCTGCTGCGGCGTGAACACAACCTCAGCCATCTCGTTGGCCTTCAGGCAGTGAGGTTCCTCAGCCTTCTTTCCGCCGGTCTCCTTCCCCATCTTCCACACCAGCTGCGACATCCTCACAGCCGATCTACCGGTACGCACGAAGCACACCGGCGTGTAACCAACCTTCAACTCACCCGGGTGGTCAAGCACCTGCACCTGGGCGGTGAACGTGCCAGCCTCCTTCAGCGACGTGTCCTTCTTGTACACCATCACGTCTCCGCTGCGGGGCATGTTGTCCTTGTTCAGGGCCTTCACGTTCAAACCAACGTTGTCTCCGGCCTTCGCGTCGTCACACCTCTTGTGGTGCATCTCGCACGTGAACACCTTACCAGTGCACGCGTTGGCAGCCGTGTGGGTCGGCAGGAACAGAACTTCCTCACCGGTCTTCACAACTCCCTGCTCAACACGGCCAGTGATCACGTCACCCACACCCTTGATCTGTGTGTGTGTGTGAGAGAGAGTGTGTGTGTGTGGGTGTGTGTGTAGTGCGCGAGCGGAAGAAATGGCAGACGTGTGCTTACTGTGGATCGTTTTGGCTGCGTTCGTGATCTTCAAGTCTCTTCTCAAACAAAGCTAGACATACCTTGTAGACTCCCGAGACAGGCATCCTCATCGGGGCGTCGTTCTTCCTCTCCGGGAGACGAACCATGTTGTTCAGGGCGTCAAGGAGGGTGTCGACGTGCAGCTTCTCGTCCTTGCCGACGATGATGTCGGCACCCTTCCACCAGGCCATCTTCTCGGACTTCTTCAGAAGGTTGTCACCGATCCAGCCAGAGATCGGGACGATCGGCACGCACTGCTCAATGAAGTCCTTCTTCCAGCCAGTCTTGATCATCATGCTCTTCATCTCCTCCTTGATCTCGTTGTATCGCTCCTCCTTGTACTGAGCAACGTCGCAGTCCATCTTGTTCACACCCACGATCAACTGCTTCACTCCCAACAAGTTGATCAGACGCGAGTGCTGACGGGTCTGGCCCTGGATCTCTCCGGCCTTGTGGTTACCACGGGCAATCGCGGACACGAAGTTACCGTCGGCAGGGATCATCAGCAGGGCAACGTCAGCCTGCGACGCACCGGTGATCATGTTCTTGATGAAGTCACGGTGTCCCGGCGCGTCGATCACGGTGTAGTGCCACTTCTCTGTGAAGAACTCCTTCGTCGTGCACGCGATGGTCACACCTCGCTCACGCTCCTCCTTCTGCCTGTCCATGTAGAACGCGAACGCGAACGACTGCTTGCCCAGACGCTCAGCCTCCTGTCGCAGCTTCTCCATCTCACGCTCCGGGATTCCTCCCAGCTCGAACAACAAACGGCCAGTCGTCGTCGACTTGCCGGAGTCGACGTGACCGCAGATCACAATCGACAAGTGCGCCTTGCCATCGGTAGCGTTAGTCATGATTGCTGTTTACCCCAGATATGATTAAATTCCCTGGAGGGACAAGATGCAAGCGGTCGATTCATCAGTTCTAGGGCAACAGCAACAGGGGACACAGGGGACCCTAACCACCGCACCTTTCAGATACAGAGCGCAGGGGGCACGATGCCGCTGTGGTGAGCTGCCGTAAAGAATGTCTAGCCGAGACACTCGAACACTCGCTAGGACTGTGCCACATTTGGTGGTTTGAGTGGTGGGAGGTGCGCATTTGAAAGATCGGCTGCGAAATCATTAAAATGCACCCCTAGGCCCCCATTCTCTCCGTTTGCGACCCATTTTTGACTGCGGCCCGAAGTTCCCGAAAAAGTACATTTTCCCAAAATTAACCCCCCCCCCCCCGTCCGTAAGGGGTTAAGCTCCTGTAATCACCAAAGCCAATTTTCCGCAAACAGGAAATCCCAGGCTGTGCAGTCATCCAAAAATCCCAGTGCAAATCTCAGATTGGCGGTTTCCTCGAAAGCTGGGGTGATTTTTGGCCTGCACAATCTGGGATTTTGCCCTTAAGAAATTTGACTCACACTCAGCCTCAATGGTCAACCGGAGACCCTAAAACACCGAACAACGCTAGGAATTTGAGTTTCGAGTTTGGAAATCTCAGATAGTGCAGTCGTCTGCACAATCTGAGATTTTCTAGAGTGCAAGTTCGCTTAGGGATCCGGGGTTTTAAAGTCTCCAGGTGACCATTTTCTGCCCGCACAATCTGACACCCGCCAGCCGCAGTCAGTTCGCACGAACACGGATTTCGGGCCCCGATTTCGATTTGTTCTGTTTGCTATGAAAAAAGTGGGGGGAAATGTTTTCCGGCGAAAATGCCAAAAAAATTGGGCTGGTGTATTAAGTCTAATTTTTTTTAGGGCAGTGTATTAAGTCGAATTGAGAATTTGGCAGTGTATTAACTGCAATAGCCCAAAAAAATCTGGGTGGAGGTCAAATTTTGCTAAGTACACCCAGCGTTTAAATCACGTACACCCCTGCTCTGCGCTGCCAGTAACTGCCAGTAACCGCCAGGTAGACTGCCATGGTACATAAGCTAAAATCAAACGCACCACAGGGGCATCCAGACAAAGTGACGGTGCCCCGGTGAATCATTCGAGCTGAGGAAGACGAGGTCTGTAACTTCCCGATGCGCTCGGAGAGCCATTCCGGGAAGGGTTGACCCACTATTTCCGATGCGGCCTCACAGTCATCGCTTATTGCCTCAATGCTAACCTTGGGTGCAAAAGCGGTGATCAGTCGTTCGGACCGGACGGGGGAAGACGATCGGTCTGCCCGATTTGCACTGCAGCGTGGTCAGAAGTAGAAAGATGATCAGGAGACGGTCATCACGACCCGAGTTCGAACATTCCGGGTATCGATGTAGAGGAGTTGCTGGAGCAAACACCGCCTGGGCCCTTTAAGGTGATCGTGGAACATCTTCCACGATCGTCTTGCCCAAACCAAAACAAGAGGGAATAGGAGAGTTTGTCATACGAAAGGCAAACTCGGGTAGCGATGGTTGCAACCGCAAACCAGAAGAGCCAGATCATGATTGAACCTGCGTACATGCACAAGACGCGTCCAGTTCTGCCTTGGACAGACTCCTTCGAGGAGGAACACGGACGGGCTCACGAGAGTCACGTCCGAAGCACACTAGCACACCTACCTGCACATACACAGCTCACCCACTTGCCCGCCCATCATCCACCCACCCGTCCACTCAACTACCAGCAGCCCAATTTTTCCCACCAAAATCGGGCTGAGTATCGGGGAGTTTCGGGTAACTTATCAAGGGCCCGGATCAGGTGGAAAAAAAAAACGGACTTAACCATAAGGGAAGCACTGAAGTCGGGAAAATATATAACGGAAGCTGCTTCCGTTATATATTTTTCCCAGCTTCCGTTATATATTTTTTCTGCTTCCGTTATATATTTTCCAGCTTCCGTTATATATTTTCCAGCTTCCGTTATATATTTTCCAGCTTCCGTTATATATTTTCCAGCTTCCGCTATATATTTTCCAGCTTCCGCTATATATTTTCCAGCTTCCGTTATATATGCTATGTTCTGATAAAGATTGGAGTGTTTCCATAAGTCACCACACAGAAATGCAGGCCCAAAGTCACCGGAGAAAGCCTAACTAGATAACGAAGAAAGCCTAACTAGAGAAACAAAAGAGGAACAGCAACAAGATGGAAAGGCAACGAGACGCATCTGGAAACCCCCGACAGCAAAATCAGCAGCAGCTTCCGCACCAGCTGCAACTTCCGCAGTTTCAGCACCCGCAGCAGTTTCAGCACCAGCAGCAACTTCCGCATCAGCATCACCAGGCACAGAACCACCCGCAGCAGTTCCAGCACCAGCAGCAACTTCCGCATCAGCTTTACCAGGCACAAACGGAACGATGTTCCGGTGGGCGTCCTTGCAGCAGGCCACTAAGGCCACACCCCCGAAACCACCATGCAGCGCGGTTCCATCCAAGAAGATCTGGGGGAGAGCCCCGGCAAGAGCCCTCTTTGAGCTGGCGAGGGCCAGGAAGGCGCACTTGAAGTGCACCGGTTCGCTGTCGTTGTCTGGGGGACCAGGGGTTACACTCCACACGCTCCCCGGGTTTGCGTCTGCAAAGGCACGCAAATACGGCCGCACAAGCCCGTATTCGCGGGCGAATTCTTCCATTTCCACCCGCTGCGCCTTCTGCTGCAGGCGCTGCACTGCAGTATACGAGAGCGACGTCTCGTGGTCTGCCTGCAGCGTCTTTCGGGCAGAGGCTACCCCATGTGAGGTGCTAAGCAACGATGTGTGTTGCTTCCAAACGGCCCCCGTTACCCCGCGTGTCACACGCCACTTCTCCTCTGGAAGGCACGTGTGATTGCTACGCTCACTACCTTGACCTGGTGCCCAGCCTCAATAGACTCTTTCTTCGCCATAACTGTCCAGCTGCACGCCGCATCACAACACCTCACCTTCCATTGACCTCGAACTTCGCTAGAGAAGACCTTCTTAAAGAATCTCCCTGTTTTGCTCGCGTGGCTGAGGAGAGCCCCCTGCAGTCTTCCCACTTCGCGAAGCAATCCTCACTTTTCACCCCGCCCATCGTCACGTCTTCTGCTTCCGCTGCTGCGACCTGCTGCCCTGCATCTGGGGGGCTGCTCCTTCTGCTTGCGGTGCGTCCCGATGCTGTGCTTGCAGCCCGGCAGCTGGTGGGGCTGCTTCTTCTGCTCGTGGTGCGTCCCGATGCTGCGCCTGCACCTCCCTGGCCGCTGGTGGGGCTGCTCTTTCTGCCCGTGGTGCGGCCTGATGCTGTGCTGCTCGCACGTGCCCAGAGGCGGTGCGTCTGGATGCGGGTTGTATGGTGCGTCCATATAGGCACCCGGACCGTAGGAGGGCACTGGGTTGTAGTAACCCGGATAACCCGCCGGGTAGGAGTACGGACTGTGCTGGTACTGCACAGTCTGGGGCTGAAAATGCTGCTGGTGCTGAAGCTGCTGCTGCTGGTGCTGGTGCGGCTGGTGGTGCTGCGGGTGCTGAAACTGCTGCGGGTGGTTCTGTGCCTGGTGATGCTGATGCGGAAGTTGCTGCTGGTGCTGAAACTGCTGCGGGTGCTGAAACTGCGGAAGTTGCAGCTGGTGCGGAAGCTGCTGCTGATTTTGCTGTCGGGGGTTTCCAGATGCGTCTCGTTGCCTTTCCATCTTGTTGCTGTTCCTTTTTTGTTTCTCTAGTTAGGCTTTCTCCGGTGACTTTGGGCCTGCATTTCTGTGTGGTGACTTATGGAAACACTCCAATCTTTATCAGAACATAGCATATATAACGGAAGCTGGAAAATATATAGCGGAAGCTGGAAAATATATAACGGAAGCTGGAAAATATATAACAGAAGCTGGAAAATATATAACGGAAGCTGGAAAATATATAACGGAAGCTGGAAAATATATAACGGAAGCTGGAAAACATATAACGGAAGCTGGAAAATATATAACGGAAGCTGGAAAATATATAACGGAAGCAGAAAAATATAACGGAAGCAGTTCCGATATATATTTTCCCGACTTCAGTGCTTCCGATAAGCTTAATCCTCAAAAAAAAAAATTCACCAAAAAAAAAAATTCTGAAAACAGGCCGGTGAAAAAAGATTTTTTAACCATGGCTTTCTGGTGAAAAACTTTTTGGCAAGGGACCCAGGCTACAGGCTCAGATCCTGGAGTCGTAGTTGCTGTTTTGTGTGTGTACACACAGCCTGCCAGCGATGTGGTCCAGAAATATCTATGGGGCATGAGGGGCGTTGGGATTAGCGTGTTGGGGGGCGCCTGTCGTGAGCAGCTTCGCCCTGCCTCGATTCGTTGAAAGGCGTTGAGGCTATCATGCCGTAGTGCCCACTGGGACTGACAAGTGAAGGCTACAACAAAGTGGAGAAGCAGCAGCCAGATTGTGTTTTCCATCACACCCAGTAATCAGTCACTGGAGGATCGTTTGCTATCCCGAAGTTCACGGCCTGAAAGGATTTTGAAACAAAAAGAGATGTCGCTCACCGCATTTGGTTTTAGTGGTGCTGCCACTGTTGACACTGTGCTAACGTATGACGCTACTGTGTGGGACACTGCTTGCTTCAGCAATCCATGCTTTCCCACGCGCAGCGTGGGAAAAAAAAATTTCTGGCCATATCAAAGATTTTTTAACCGGGATTTTTCAGAATTTCGGGGATTAGAATAACCCCTGAAAGTACCCAGTGCTCCCGCTAACGAAAAAGTGCGAGGAATTCCTCAAAAAAAAAGAGGCTCGAAAAAAGAGGGTGAGGAATTCCTCATGAGGAATTCCTCACATTTTTTCCCATTGGTGGTATCGTGTAGCCAAAGCACTGCATCACGGTCTACTCTCTGCTGGGCATGGTGGGCTGGCGGGTAGAAGATTGGGGGCTGGAGCTGAGAAAGAGAGTCGAGGCTCAGAAGCAGCCCCGGATTTCTTGACAGATTCTCTCCGAGTCGACACAAGTGCCTTGTGATCTCTGGTCTGCATCTACTCGTGGCAATGATTTACCAGCACACAGTATCGAGTGGTGGTTGAATTTGAAATGGGCTGTTGCCTCCAGGAATGTGCAGTGTTTATTGTGACAAACAGACTGAGAAGTGCAAACTTTCTCCACCTGTACCGTACCGTTCGCCGGGGGGGCAGACCCCCCGGACCCCCCTTGAAAGATTCTCGTGCTCCCCTGGAGAAAAGGTTCTCGGTCTCAGAAGTTGGTCGAGAAACCGAGGCAGAAACGAAGCCAATAACCTGCGCAGCACAGGGGGAAAAAATTTGGGGGTGGGGCGATCCACCTATTTTCTAGCAGAAAAAATCACAGAATTCCAAATCAATTCACCGAGACCCACCTGCGGGCATTCCCAGAAATAGTGTAGCAGGGTCCCCGGCGTCCCACCGTCGCAGAACTCGCATACGCCGTCACCCATTCCCAATTTTCTGTTGCACCACTCGCGAGAGTACACCGCTCCTGCGATGCATTTGCGGATTGCAAAGCTGAGCCTGTCCCCCGTCGCGCGGTTCTGCCACAGTCTGTTCAGCAGGCGCACATCCACCCCCCTCTCGATACCCGAGTAGCCTTGCCTTTGTGTCGTCAGGAAGCGCCACGCTCGAAGACGCAGGCCCTCACGGACGAAGTGCAGTGCCTCCTTCCCGGAAAAAGGCACGGTCGCACCTTCGAACGATAGCAACTCGAAACTGTGCCGCTTCGCCGGCAAGAAACGTATCTCCCGAAGGAGATTGGATAGCAGCCCGACGGGGCCCTTTAAGGAGGCGTCAGCCCCGGATACAAGGAGGGCATCCATTCGCAGCCGAAACCTCTCCTTCTGGTATTGCTTCGCGGCGGTGCGGAGTGAGCTGTACCCGGAGGCGCATGCCGGATCGCACAAGTGCGCCTTCGCAACAAGAAGGACAACAGACGCCTACACGCCACTTACTCGGTGCCTCTACATTGAATGCGAGGAAGTAACCGTGCCGGACAGGACGCACGGCGTTGACGAGCCCAGAAACACAGGGTCCATGCTGACAATGGTCTAGAAACAAAAGGCGTGTCAGTCGGTGCCTCGGCGAAGAAAGTGAATCCCAGGAACAATGATTCACAGGAGGATCGACGGTGGGGTGTGGTAAATCGTCGACGAAGTGTCATCGACGAGCGAGGGAGAATGTGGCATTGCGACCGTCACGAGTTGCACCACGTCAACAGCGCCGAGTAACCCTTCCGGAATCAAGCGAAAGGCTGCTCACTCGGGACTCATCATCCTTTTCCTGGGTACCACTGGAGGCTGGGCGGAAGAATTCTCTGAGGTGAAAAGGTCAAAATCCCCGGGAAAACTGCGGCCCAAAAAAAAACCCTAAAGTGCGAGTTTTGAGGTATTGCGGCCCAAAAAAAAAAAAAAAAATCCTTGACCCACCCCTGGGGACCGCCGTGGACGGTGGCTGTGGGGTACTCATTTGCTTGCAAATGACTCCCCACTAACGCAACAAGACGACGAAAAGTTGTGATTTTTTGTGCTAAAAAATAGGTGGATCAAAAAAAAAAGTCCAAAACCAGGTTTTTGAATAAAAGTGAGGTTAGCGGGAGCACTGAAAGTACCCCAAAAAAAAAGATTTCCGCTGCGCGGGGCCAAAATCCCCCCCACAGTAAAAACGCCCAAAAAAAAAAAAATTCCCGCTGCGCGGGACCCCACCCCACTCCCCCCCCGTGTATAAGATCGCCCTCATTTCTCAAAAAAACCGATCTTATACACGGGGGGGGAGGGCGCGATCTTAAACACGGGGGGGGGGGGTAGGTATACAGTAAACTTGGGAGACGGCCCAAGTTTGCTATTCATATATAAGCCCCGCTGCCGCACATCTCCGAATTGAAGTTGAACAAACTTTCCTGCATGTCGCGCGTCTTCGCGGAGCAGCATGAGCGCGACGAAGACGCCCCTCAGCATCGGCCAGCGCATTCCGACAGCAATACGGGGTAGTACGAGAGGAACTCCCTTTTTCTAGTCCCTGGTATCTACGGACAGTGCCGTGATGCTACAACCTTCGCGGCGAGCGCGCCTCCGGGAAGATGAGCCGGTGGCACTTGTCAGCGAGCTCGCGCTGCAGCGCGCGCAGAGGCGCCTCGGCGCCAGCCGCCGCGCCGCCGCCGGGCCCACGCACAGGTCGCTGGCTGAGAATCATTTATTCAGACCCTGAACACTGTTGATGACGAGCAGTTTTCGAGTGCATGCTGGATGCAGATCCCCAACACTTCCAATAGTCGCATGAGAGAGAGAGAAAGCTAACGTGTCAGGTCCACCCTAAAATGATGCTCTTCACTTCAACAATTGAACAGAACATCAGCTGAGATTAATAAATGACCTTCCTTGTGGGGCACCCAGCAGTACTCGTCCTGCAGCCGAATTTTTTAAAAACTTGAAAAGACACGATTACTTTTCTTCAGCATTGTGGATAGCGTAAGAGAAGCCAACACGTCAACATAGTCGTTTCGAAGAAAAGGAGAACTGATTGCTGGTTCATTCCTCTCCTCAGTTCACCACCAGGGGTAGAGCAAGTGGCAAACACGGTAGGAGAAACAACTTTTAGAAGGGACTCTTACTTCTTCTTGCCCTTGCCGTCGTCCTTGGCCTTCTCGGCGGTCTTGACGACCTTGCCAAGCATGACAACACCGTTACCCTCCATGATGGCAACACGCGAGAGACCCTCGCAGTTCTTGAACGTGTCGACGACAAGCGGCTGCTGCGGCGTGAACACAACCTCAGCCATCTCGTTGGCCTTCAGGCAGTGAGGTTCCTCAGCCTTCTTTCCGCCGGTCTCCTTCCCCATCTTCCACACCAGCTGCGACATCCTCACAGCCGATCTACCGGTACGCACGAAGCACACCGGCGTGTAACCAACCTTCAACTCACCCGGGTGGTCAAGCACCTGCACCTGGGCGGTGAACGTGCCAGCCTCCTTCAGCGACGTGTCCTTCTTGTACACCATCACGTCTCCGCTGCGGGGCATGTTGTCCTTGTTCAGGGCCTTCACGTTCAAACCAACGTTGTCTCCGGCCTTCGCGTCGTCACACCTCTTGTGGTGCATCTCGCACGTGAACACCTTACCAGTGCACGCGTTGGCAGCCGTGTGGGTCGGCAGGAACAGAACTTCCTCACCGGTCTTCACAACTCCCTGCTCAACACGGCCAGTGATCACGTCACCCACACCCTTGATCTGTGTGTGTGTGTGAGAGAGAGTGTGTGTGTGTGGGTGTGTGTGTAGTGCGCGAGCGGAAGAAATGGCAGACGTGTGCTTACTGTGGATCGTTTTGGCTGCGTTCGTGATCTTCAAGTCTCTTCTCAAACAAAGCTAGACATACCTTGTAGACTCCCGAGACAGGCATCCTCATCGGGGCGTCGTTCTTCCTCTCCGGGAGACGAACCATGTTGTTCAGGGCGTCAAGGAGGGTGTCGACGTGCAGCTTCTCGTCCTTGCCGACGATGATGTCGGCACCCTTCCACCAGGCCATCTTCTCGGACTTCTTCAGAAGGTTGTCACCGATCCAGCCAGAGATCGGGACGATCGGCACGCACTGCTCAATGAAGTCCTTCTTCCAGCCAGTCTTGATCATCATGCTCTTCATCTCCTCCTTGATCTCGTTGTATCGCTCCTCCTTGTACTGAGCAACGTCGCAGTCCATCTTGTTCACACCCACGATCAACTGCTTCACTCCCAACAAGTTGATCAGACGCGAGTGCTGACGGGTCTGGCCCTGGATCTCTCCGGCCTTGTGGTTACCACGGGCAATCGCGGACACGAAGTTACCGTCGGCAGGGATCATCAGCAGGGCAACGTCAGCCTGCGACGCACCGGTGATCATGTTCTTGATGAAGTCACGGTGTCCCGGCGCGTCGATCACGGTGTAGTGCCACTTCTCTGTGAAGAACTCCTTCGTCGTGCACGCGATGGTCACACCTCGCTCACGCTCCTCCTTCTGCCTGTCCATGTAGAACGCGAACGCGAACGACTGCTTGCCCAGACGCTCAGCCTCCTGTCGCAGCTTCTCCATCTCACGCTCCGGGATTCCTCCCAGCTCGAACAACAAACGGCCAGTCGTCGTCGACTTGCCGGAGTCGACGTGACCGCAGATCACAATCGACAAGTGCGCCTTGCCATCGGTAGCGTTAGCCATGACTGCTGTTTACCCAAGATTGATAGCCTGTTGTTGGTCTTCATACTATTATTATACTATATAAGGTGTCATAGGAAGGGTATTCGTTCACCCTACTGTACCTTCTCATTGAAGAACTTCTTTTGCTTCCCCGATGTACGAATTGATATACGTAGCTTCGGACGTGGCCTCGGAAAGGCGGATGATGATGGTGAAGAGGTTATGTAAGGTTACACCCAAGGATTGCTGACTGGCTGATCTTTTCTGGCCTAGACAACTCAATGGGCTGCCTGCGAACAACCACCAAGACACTTTAGCCACTGACATTGTCTAGCTTTTGCTGAGCCTCGGTCGAGCGGTTTCGCTAACCACACTGACCACACTACTCGAACCTAGACTACAGGTTACAGTCAAACATGATCCAGACGGTCCGTACTCGGGTGGTTCAGTAATCTTCGCACGCTGCATGCGCTGAATTGAACCAAAAGCATGTTGTGGTGTTGTGCTTTTTCGTACGACAAGGGAGGCACAGGTTAGGAAACGGGACCGGCCCCTTGGGCAGCGTCGCACCCCGAGCAATGTTAAGAACGCGTGACGAATGACTTTTGCCACCTGAGAAAAAGTCAGAAGAGACATCCCGCAAAGGCGCATGACGCTTCTTTTCGGGTTGCTTCCATTTTTCTGCTTTTTGGCAAAGGAGAGCTTTTCTGAGTTTGCGACGACATTCGGTCGGTGGGGTGGTTTGCAAAAACGTGCTTGGAATGGGTATGTGCTCAACACCGCACTGGTCCCGTCTGCGCCGTGTTTCGGTCCTTTAAGCCACGGACACATAAGGCGCACCATCATCAGCGCGGAACCTGAGTGTCTGCAGACAGGACAGCGGTGTGAGTCTGGTTTGTCAGGCGGCTGTTCGTAGCTCGTCACAGTCAGGACCACCCGTGCTACTAGAGCACAGGCGAATCCGTCACGGGGAGAAGACCCCTACAACCGTGTCTGAGCAATCAGTTAAAAAACCGTTCGGTCGGTGGGGTGGAGGTCTAACTGACACGTTCCCATTGTGCCATTACCCCCAACCCCAGCGAAATCACATCAATTCCTGACACGCTCTTTTTCACGAGGTTTTCTGTTCTGGTTCCGAACAAAACGTTTCGGCACTACGGCCGATCTTTCATGCATGCTTGATAGCATCAAGCCTTCTTGGGAAGAAGAGACGAAAGTACAAATGAGAGAAAAGAGGAACGACTCGCGATTGGGGGAGCCGGAGTTATCAGGCGAGAGGTAGAAGGGATTTCGAACTTTTTTGGCCGCAATACGCGAATCCGGCCAGGGTTTCTTATATGTTGCCGACAATCATTCTTTTTCGAAAACCGACGTCACTCTCAGTCGGAGTCGAAAAATGCGCATGGGTTTCGTTTTAGAAGTATCGTTTTATCGGGAGTTCAGCGTCTGCCGGTTCGAGCAAAGAATTCCCAGCTGAGATGACTATCCCAGGTGGGATGCCGACAAGCATTTTTCGTCGAAAACCGACGTCACTCTCAGTCGGAGTCGAAAATGCGCATCGGTTTCGTTTTAGAAGTATCGTTTTATCAGGAGTTCAGTGTCTGCCGGTTCGAGCAAAGAATTCCCAGCTGAGATGACGATCACAGGGCGAGATTTCGTTGAATTTCGAGCTCGGCATCAAAAACTCCAAGAAACGCTGCGGGTCAGCCACAACCTGTTTGTGGCTCCAGTAAAACAAAACAACAGAAGTTGGGTGCAGAACCTACCAGGTAGCACAGCACCAGTTGTATGCGGCGACAGTTGCATTCCAACACAGGTGTGTACAGTGATTTATAAGGGGGGTCTTACGTGGGGGTAACCCCCACGCTCCAAAAAAAAAAGAAAACTGTCGGGGGGGCCGCCGTGAGTGGCCAGCACTGGGGGACCAGCCACTGAAGGGGGCCGGCCCGGGGAGCCAGCTTGCTTGTTCTTGGCGTCCAGTTTCAGTCGAATGAGCCAGTCACAGCGGACTTCGTTGACTCTTTTATGAGGGAGTACTTGGTTGTGGCGACATGCCACATGTCATGAGAGTGATCACGACAGTGATTCTGGAGATGACACTAATGATACCGAGGAGCTTCGAACTCAGGAAGCAACAGTGACCTATGCAAATGTGCGCCCTACGCAGCTCGAGTTTGCTTCGTTATACTTTGATACAGCAGCAGCTGTCCATACAAAAAGAAGAACCCTGCTTGTTGCACATCCAGTGCCCCTTTTTGAGGCTAGTATTGTAGGCCTGTAGTACCCCGTTAAAAGGCATCCTGACTACTGCGAGATGGTGATCGGAGCATCCGAGAAGTCGTTGACTGATATCTCGTCGATGCTCCTCACGCGGATTGTGTACCCAGTGTACGATGTTTCGATACTGTCGGGGACCGTCCAAAGGAAATGCCCGTCGTTCTCCGTCTCCTCCACTATATCCTTGTAGAACGACGTCCCCTTGCAAAGGGCCACCTTCACCAACCCCACGCCAGGTGCCGTCCAGCGCACGTCGACTTGGGAGCCAATTTGCACCTGCTCACCTCCGTTCGGGGAGATTACCCTGACGGGGTTGAAGAATGTTACCGGGCCCGAGAACGCGCGGATGCTGTTGTCGTCAACCGAGCGGACTCTGACCACGTACCAGATGGCGGTCGAGGTGGACCCGACGACTATCCAGGTAAACGAGCCCGTGTTCGGTGTGCTGAGGACGAGGTTGCGCCGGTGCTGTTTCGCGTCGGTGTTCTCGTGGAGCGAGATCTGCACGTTTCCCGCTACCCCGAAGGTGGCCCATTCCACCGACATCATCGTTGCCAGACCGATTGACCCGTCGTGCGGGGTCTCCACCACGAATCCCGCAAAGACGGAGAACGGGTCGGAAAAGTCGTTGACCGAAATCTCGTCGACGCTCCTCACGCGGATTCTCGCCGCCTCTGCACCAATTGCCTCCACCAAAACTGAGAGCACCTTCTCTTTGACCGCCTCGCTGCACGAACCAAAGACCGCCCCGCAGAATCTTTCCATGTCCTTGACACGAAACTTCCTTTTCGCAGGCGGGGCATCCAGAAACGTCCGCGTCCAGGCGTCTTTCAATGCGGCGGGGAAACGATACTCCCACTTCTCTGCGTTCGGAAGCGGCTACTGCTGACTGTCCGGCATAATCGTATAATGAATTTTAGACTTTGTGTTGCTAAAACCCCAGTGACCTGCTGTTTGGTCGTTACGCTGAAACATTCCCACGATGAATCGTAAAGTGTACGAGGTGTCGACACTGGCGGGAACCGTCCACAGGAAGTGCCCGTCGTTCTCGGTCTCCACGACCATGTCCTTGTAGAACGTCGTCCCCTTGCAAAGGGCCACCTTCACCGGCCCCACTCCAGGTGCCGTCCAAGTCACGTTCACCTCGTCTCCCACGCGGAGCTGCCCCCCTCCGTTCGGCGTCAGGATCGTCACGGGGTTGAAAAAGGTCAGCGGCTCCGAGTACGACTTCACCGCCACGTTTTCCTCGCTGCGCACCCTGATCACGTACGCCGCGTCAGACGTGGCGACAGACCCGGGGACGAGCCAATCGAACGACCCCGTGTCAGCAATGCTCAAGGCGATCGTTTCTTCCACGGACTTGCCTTCGCCGTCGTCGTTCAGCGTGAGCTTCACGTTGCCGACCACCCCGAAGCTCGTCCACCGGATCCGGACCGTCGTCGCGAGGCCGACGGGGCCGGCGGCCGGCGCCGTAATGGCAACCGACCGCGGGGGCACGGCGGAGGCGAAGTCGACCGAATTGATGGCCGCCACCCAATTCTCGCGCTGGGCTGCCTCTCGGACCCATTTTTTCTGCTCGACGTGGATGAAGTCGCCGGAGTAGCCTACGGAAGACACCTTGCACACGCTGCCGGCCGCGACGTTGTTGAACAGCCGTCCTTGCACGTTCGTGGTGCCGTGCAAACTGCACGACGGCGAGTCCCCGTTAACCGTGAACACCGGCTCTTCGCCGTCCTCGTTTTCGAGGATCGTAGCGGTGATAGCGTCGCGCAGGAGGTCGATCTTTTCGTTCTCCTGCGGGGGGACCTGGACGCTGTTGGTCAGGTACGCGCTCACATCCCCGCACGTGCTGTCCGCCATCCCGTGGAACTGGATCGCGGTGTGGTCCCCCGGCCCCTCGAAGTGGGACTTGATGGCGATCGTCGCTGCCTGGAAGCCATTCTCGGTGTTGTGCGCTGCGTCCGCCACCGAGTAGGACGACTGACACGGCGAGTCTACGGTGTTCGCGTGCCGGTGGGCGCCGGTCATCACAAACGCCCTCGCCCCAGTCCCACGGAACACGTGAACACCCTGGTCACCCGTCAAGCTATCGTGCAGCGCATGCGGCGCCAGGATACTCAAATTCTTCGCGCCAGCCCCCCCGTACACGATCACCGTCCCCCACGGCGCAGCCGGCGAGACGGAAGCCAGGAGGCAGTACTCCCTGTCGTTCGTCGAGTCCTTGAAAACCTCCCGCGCGTACAGCCCCGCCAGCGAGGTCGGCAGACTGCCCGTGCACGTACCCGCGAGCATCGCCGCCGTGGCAGCTTGAAAGTCATCGAGTGCCGCCTGCGGAGGAGCCACCCAGTCCTCCGATGCTCTTTTCGGCATTTTCGTCTTGATATATGACACAACCTGCGGCAGCGTGCTGCAATCCGGGCAGACGGCGGAGGAGGCCTGGGTGACCAACGACACGAGGGTTGCGAACAGCAGCATGGTTTCGCGCGTCTGCATGTTCGTGCGTGCCGTGTTGCCGACAATGTGCAGGGTCTAGTATCTTCTCGACGTTTCTTGTTTGCTTCTTTGTTGTTTTTCTTCTTCTTCTTTTCGTTTGAACCTGGAATGCGTGTTGTGTTCCTTCGTTGCTCTCACGGAATGTGCGGGTTCCTTCGTTGCTCTCGGACCTGCACGAATGGAAACCTCGATACTCGGCCGTGGGTGGATGTGGCCGCATGTACGTATTATTGCGTACTTCGTTGTGTTGCCGACATTGGGTCAGCGTTCCTGCAAGCGCTTAGCTCTCTTTCTTACGCACTCCGTTGAGCACGATTCTGCTTCTTTTGTTGTTAGCCACATGCAATGTGTGACTGAACCGCCCAAGTAGGACCTTCTGATCATGATCATTTGCCGATTTGCCACATGAAACCACGTCCAGGATTTGGGCTCGGTGAACGAAAACTCTGGGTGGGCAACTCTCGCGGTGTACGGTTTTCACGCAATCAGTTCCGGTCCTGTTGTCCTTCGTGCCTGATTGCAAGCGTTGTCGCTGCAGTCAGAAACACGAGTGTCGAGCAGTCGATGGATTCCGCGACTAGCCACGTCGAGAGGGAAAGAGGACACGTTGGCGTCGGGAAAACAAAAAGAAAATGGTCAAGATCAACGGGAGGAAAGTAAGAAACACTGCACCACCTGCTGAACCAACAGTAAGGTACCGTTTTGGAAGTAACTGATGGTTGGGCTTCGGGGCTCACAGAACGAGGCTGATCCCCCGCGAGTTGGACGGGAAGCCGGCAGCTGGGGTATTGATTAGCAGGAAAAATGGAGCTTTTATTGGGCTCTCCTCAGTTCACCACTAGAGGTAAGGCAAGTGGCAAACACGGTAGGAGAAGCAACTTTTAGAAGGGACTCTTACTTCTTCTTGCCCTTGCCGTCGTCCTTGGCCTTCTCGGCGGTCTTGACGACCTTGCCAAGCATGACAACACCGTTACCCTCCATGATGGCAACACGCGAGAGACCCTCGCAGTTCTTGAACGTGTCGACGACAAGCGGCTGCTGCGGCGTGAACACAACCTCAGCCATCTCGTTGGCCTTCAGGCAGTGAGGTTCCTCAGCCTTCTTTCCGCCGGTCTCCTTCCCCATCTTCCACACCAGCTGCGACATCCTCACAGCCGATCTACCGGTACGCACGAAGCACACCGGCGTGTAACCAACCTTCAACTCACCCGGGTGGTCAAGCACCTGCACCTGGGCGGTGAACGTGCCAGCCTCCTTCAGCGACGTGTCCTTCTTGTACACCATCACGTCTCCGCTGCGGGGCATGTTGTCCTTGTTCAGGGCCTTCACGTTCAAACCAACGTTGTCTCCGGCCTTCGCGTCGTCACACCTCTTGTGGTGCATCTCGCACGTGAACACCTTACCAGTGCACGCGTTGGCAGCCGTGTGGGTCGGCAGGAACAGAACTTCCTCACCGGTCTTCACAACTCCCTGCTCAACACGGCCAGTGATCACGTCACCCACACCCTTGATCTGTGTGTGTGTGTGAGAGAGAGTGTGTGTGTGTGGGTGTGTGTGTAGTGCGCGAGCGGAAGAAATGGCAGACGTGTGCTTACTGTGGATCGTTTTGGCTGCGTTCGTGATCTTCAAGTCTCTTCTCAAACAAAGCTAGACATACCTTGTAGACTCCCGAGACAGGCATCCTCATCGGGGCGTCGTTCTTCCTCTCCGGGAGACGAACCATGTTGTTCAGGGCGTCAAGGAGGGTCTCGACGTGCAGCTTCTCGTCCTTGCCGACGATGATGTCGGCACCCTTCCACCAGGCCATCTTCTCGGACTTCTTCAGAAGGTTGTCACCGATCCAGCCAGAGATCGGGACGATCGGCACGCACTGCTCAATGAAGTCCTTCTTCCAGCCAGTCTTGATCATCATGCTCTTCATCTCCTCCTTGATCTCGTTGTATCGCTCCTCCTTGTACTGAGCAACGTCGCAGTCCATCTTGTTCACACCCACGATCAACTGCTTCACTCCCAACAAGTTGATCAGACGCGAGTGCTGACGGGTCTGGCCCTGGATCTCTCCGGCCTTGTGGTTACCACGGGCAATCGCGGACACGAAGTTACCGTCGGCAGGGATCATCAGCAGGGCAACGTCAGCCTGCGACGCACCGGTGATCATGTTCTTGATGAAGTCACGGTGTCCCGGCGCGTCGATCACGGTGTAGTGCCACTTCTCTGTGAAGAACTCCTTCGTCGTGCACGCGATGGTCACACCTCGCTCACGCTCCTCCTTCTGCCTGTCCATGTAGAACGCGAACGCGAACGACTGCTTGCCCAGACGCTCAGCCTCCTGTCGCAGCTTCTCCATCTCACGCTCCGGGATTCCTCCCAGCTCGAACAACAAACGGCCAGTCGTCGTCGACTTGCCGGAGTCGACGTGACCGCAGATCACAATCGACAAGTGCGCCTTGCCATCGGTAGCGTTAGCCATGATTGCTGTTTACCCAAGAAATGATTAGATTCTGCGGATGGCAAGATGCAGGTGGTTAATTCATTTTAGCGAGGTCAGTGTTTGCATTCCGTGTGGATGAAAACACAGGAGATCTCTTGCATGGGGTACTGGTGTACCGCTTACCGCAATGGTTTCCTAGGCTAAAAGCCTCTGGCCGACAGAACAACGTAGGGAAATCTGCCAACTGGTTTCGTATTTACAAGGTTAAACGTCATCTAGGCCAGCCACGAATTCAGAAGTATAAGTCGCTCAATCGGGAAACGGAACGTGCGTGAGGGCGATCCACCTATTTTCTAGCAGAAAAAATCACAGAATTCCAAATCAATTCACAACTTTTCACAACTTTTCGTCGTCTTGTTGCGTTAGTGGGGAGTCATTTGCAAGCAAATGAGTACCACACTATGCCAGCTTTTCGCTACGTGACTCCAGAAGGGTCACTTTTTCCGCGCTTTCGGCGCGGCGCAACTCTAGTCGGTTGCAACTGTTGTTGGCAGTTGCTCACGATCTCATAATCCGAAAAGGAATCGGAGTCTTCGCTTTCTCGTTTGCGCCGATAGGCACGCCGCGATGCGGAGGACGTGAGTAGCCGGGAAGAGCCGGCGGGAGGGCGCGATCGTTGTGTGACCCGTGGAGGGTCGGAACCAGAATCAGAAAAAGAGCCCGAGTCAGGGCCTGCCATCGAAGAGGGCCGGGCGGGGCCGGGTGGGCGCGGTGTGTTCGGGCCGGCGAGGCCAGTGCCGTCGTCGCCGAGATCGGCGCGTCGTCGTCGTGCGCGCAGCGCGGCTGCGGGAGAGGTCGTGGGGGTGCAAGGCGCGGGTCGCTTCCTGCCTGCTGGCGGGGGGGCGCGCTTCGGGGGCGATTTCGTCGTCCGCCTTCTCCGGCCACGGCTGGTAGGTGTCCCCGGTGGGGACGGCGCGCGCCGCTTCCGGCCTGTGAGGCCGTCGCTCTCGCCGCGACCGCCACCGCCGCCGCCGCCGCGACCGCCACCGCGTGCGCCGCCGCGTGCGCGGCCGCGACCAGTGCCGCGGCCGCCGCCACCGTCTCCGCCACTGTCGTCTCCGCCGCCCCGGCCGCCGCGGCCGCGGCCACGGCCGCGGCCGCCATGACCACCGCCACCCCCGTCGCCACTGCTGTTGTCGCGGCCAGCACCACCCCTGTGATGCCCCCGTCCGCAGCACGCGTCGGCGTTCGGGCAGGTCCCGCATCGCGTCAGCCGATGCGCCCGGCAGCATTGAATGCGCAGGCCGTCGTCCGGGCGGTGGTGCACCTGGCAGCACTGGTCAACTACAAGGCTGTAGTTTCTTCGCATGCCAGTGCACACCGCGCACTTCTGCTTTGCGCAGGCATCGCAGACCGACTGCGTGCGGAGCAGAGGGTCCGCCTGCGCAGCCGGTACAAGCACGGGAAGGCGCGGGCGTTGCGGCAGAGGGGTGGGCACGTCCCAGCGCAGCGAACGCTGTGCCCGCCGCGCCGCGTCGTACTGCGGGAACACGTCCCCGCCCCAGTTCTTCCCGTCCCCGGCAGCTGCCCGCGGAAAGCTCGCCTCCAGCACCCCGTGCGTCTCCTCGCCCCCGGCGAAGCGTGGGCGAGGTGTCAATCCCCCCCACAGCATCGGCGCCCCCAGGGTCCTCATCGAGCCCACCCGGACCTTCCGCTCGGCAGGCAACGGCGACGGCAGCTGCAGGTCTCGGCACAGGCGGCACAATGTCGACAGCATCGTCCAGAGGGTCTTCCCCCTCTGGTTGGCGGCGAGCCTTCGTATTCCCGGGGGGGCAGGGACGTCGACCCCGGTGTGGACCTCGAAGTCCACTGCCAGCTCGACGCACGACACCTCGCCCGCGTCGGTCCACCTCAGTGCCGACAGCCAGCCCTTGAGCGCCCGCATCGCACGGCCGCCGTACGGCCATCTCGGCGGCTCATCCGGAAGGCGGTCGAAGTTGAACAGGTGTTGCACCGCCGGCAGCGGCGCAGCTGCGTGCCAGGGGTGCATCGGTTGCACCGCGGAGAGGCGGCGTCGCTCCGCCTCCACGCGTGCAGTGTACACCGCCGCCATGAGGCGGTGAAGGGCCGCGACCTCCACCCGCATTCCTTCGACAATAACCCCATGCACACGCGTGCAAGACGGCCACCTCGCCCGGTCCGCCCGCAGGAGTTCGGCGAAGCAAGGACGGCCGCGGATCTCGTCGTAGGCGGGGCACTCCCACCACAGGTGATCCGCTGTGTCCTGGACGCCTCGGTCGCAGTCCCTGCAGCCGCGGTCCAGCGGCGGACGCTGAGGTTCCGAAGAGGAGGATTCGGAGGCGTGCTCGTCAAAGCTGCCTGTCGTATCAGAGGCGGTCGACGACACGGACGCCGAGGAGCTCGGCGACCCGTCCGACCCGGCCGCCCCTCCGTTCGCACGCGCATTCCGTCCCCACCGCGCTGCGAGAAACACACCCCCGGACAGGATCACCGCCAGTGCACGTTTCTCGCCAGCGTCAGCCGTCGCCAGGCGCAGCTCGTTCGTACGCCTGCAGTCCACCCCTGCCTGCACACCGTCGTAAGACGGTCGTTGCCTCGCAAGCTGCGTCCAGGTAGTCTGCCGTAGCCGCGCCCGGATGGCGTGGTGCCTCTCGCCCCTCTCCATGTCGAGAAGCCGGCGGCCCTCGAGCGCCGCGGTCGCAAAATCGCGACCTTCGTAACCGATGCCCGCGACCGTGAAACCGTCAGAGATGGCGATCCCGACAGGACCTAGGCGCGCCTCCGGCAACAACACACCGTGCCGGCTGTAAAGCCGGGCGATGTTCAGCATGCGGGCGTCACAACTTTTCGTCGTCTTGTTGCGTTAGTGGGGAGTCATTTGCAAGCAAATGAGTACCACACGATGCCAGCTTTTCGCTACGTGACTCCAGAAGGGTCACTCTTTCCGCGCTTTCGGCGCGGCGCAACTCTAGTCGGTTGCAACTGTTCTTGGAAATTACTGACGATTTCATAATCCGAAAAGGAATCGGAATCTTCGCTTTCTCGTTTGCGCCGATAGGCACGCCGCGATGCGGAGGACGCGAGTAGCCGGGAAGAGCCGGCGGGAGGGCGCGATCGTTGTGTGACCCGTGGAGGGTCGGAACCAGAATCAGTAAAAGGGCCCGAGTCAGGGCCTGCCATCGAAGAGGGCCGGGCGGGGCCGGGTGGGCGCGGTGTGTTCGGGCCGGCGAGGCCAGTGCCGTCGTCGCCGAGATCGGCGCGTCGTCGTCGTCGTGCGCACAGCGCAGCTGCGGGAGAGGCCGTGGGGGTGCATGGCGCGGGTCGCTTCCTGCCTGCTGGCGGGGGGGCGCGCTTCGGGGGCGACTTCGTCGTCCGCCTCCTCCGGCCACGGCTGGTAGGTGTCCCGGGCGGGGACGGCGCGCGCCGCTTCCGGCCTGTGAGGCCGTCGCTCTCGCCTAGGCTGCGACCGCCACCGCCGCCGCCGCCGCGATCCCCGCCGCGTCCGCTGCCGCGACCGCCGCCGCGTGCGCGGCCGCGACCAGTGCCGCGGCCGCCGCCACCGTCTCCGTCACTGTCGTCTCCGCCGCCTCGGCCGCGGCCACGTCCGCGGCAGCGGCCGCCACGACCATTGCCACCCCCGTCGCCACTGCTGCTGTCGCGGCCAGCACCACCCCTGTGATGCCCCCGTCCGCAGCACGCGTCGGCGTTCGGGCAGGTCCCGCACCGCGTCAGCCGGTGCGCCCGACAACACTGCACACGCAGGCCGTCGTCCGGTCGGTGGTGGACCAGGCAACACTGGTCCACAACAACTTTTCACAACTTTGCAGCCTTTGCAGAGCTCTGCAGAACACTGTGTCAAACCTAATTATGAAAAGTTGTGATTTTTTGTGCTAAAAAATAGGTGGATCACCCCATGCGTGCAGATTTCCTAGCATTGTGTACGTGGCGGCGGGGCAAATAATTTTCTGCCGTCTGGAGGGGTTTCGGCGTGGGGCGGGGCCTGCGAGGTGCCAAGGCTCTCCGGGGCTGGGAACGGATCTACTGGGAAAACAGTAGAAAGTGCCCCCTGCTGTTCCAGTAGATTCGTTGGCGGTCCCGAAGATCCTCGGCTCTGCAGGCGGAGCAACAGGGGACGCTTTCTGCTGCTTTTCCGGTCGGTCCATTTCCAGCCCCTGAGAGCCTCGGCTCCTGGGCCAGCCCCCACACCGTTCGTGGCCTCTGCATTGGCCTTCGCGCCGTGCAGGGGCCGCTGCCGGTCTCGCCACTTGCTGCTGGAGCTGGTCACCACTGGATTCGTCTCCGGACGTGGGTGGCTACATGTGGCGGTGGTTGAGCCCCCCGGGGCCAGCCCCCACACTGTTCGTGGCCTCTGCATTGGCCTCCGCGCCGTGCAGGGGCCCTGCCGGTCTCGCCACTTGCTGGAGGGCGTCCTGCTGGAGCTGGTCCCCACTGGATTCGTCTCCGTGGCGGAGGGCCAGCCCGGGCCGCTGCCTGTCGCCACTTGCTGGAGGGCGTCCTGCTGGAGCTGGTCCCCACTGGATTCGTCTCCGGACGTGGGTGGCTACATAGTGGCGGTGGTTGAGTGCGTGCAACACTCATTGACCAGGTGTTGCAGACCGCTAACACCCCCCCTGCGCTATGTAGACTCTCACAAGCACTGTGACCGACACCAATCAATCGCGAACTGGCGCTCCATGCAGCCAAGCTGGCCAACAGTGAACAGGAGTGGGGAAGAAAAATACTTGCAGCGATGGTTAGTAGTGTGATGGGGGAAAAAAAACAAAGCGGGAGGGAAATAAAACGGAAAGAAAAAGAAGGACGAGTCGGCTCAGAAATCAGAAAAGACAGTTGTGTCAACTAGAAACGAAGGGAGGGGGGACCCTTAGAAGATAACCCGCGGTCTGTCTGAGTCTTCTCGAGATGAGTAGGCTTCGTCCGACTACGAAAGCGGGGGGGAAATCTTAGTTTAGACAGAACACTGTCTTGCCCCCCCGCGGGGGAGGGCAAGTGCCTTCGTGTAACTTTTTAGGGAGAGTCTTCGGCCTTCGAAAGGATTGATACTTAAATCCTCCTTCACAGACGCGCGTCGCGCAGCTGGAGTCTTGTGTGAAGTTTAGACTCTGGAGGCCTGGGTTGCCAACACTCTAACTTTAGAGCGTGCAGTCTGCAAAATAGTACCTCATTTTCTCTGTATACCGTCGAGAGCACCGTAGTGGAGTTCCCTCCGCTGCATACCTTCATGCCCACAAAAGTGGTACTCGTACCATGTAGCGTATTAGGCGGTATGTTTGCACACACCAACCAGGGCGTTTGGGTACCATCACGGCAGGATTGCCACTCGAGCGAGCAAAGCCGACCTCTTACGATTTGTTCATCCGAAGGTAGCTACTTCGGCAGTGACCTGCCGAAGCAGTGACCTGCCGAAATAGACAAGAAACTGAGAAAAAGAGGGAGAGCTGCGAGACTGAGATGGAAGATGAGAAAAATTGAGCGGTCAAAAGTATAAGAGTTGCAAACGAGGGGGGAGAAGAAACCGAGTTAAATCAATGCTTTATTAGGGTTTAACGGGAAAGGAACATACTTTTCGGTGCGGAGCTTAGAGGCCCGGGAACAGGTGTTTGCTTCAATGGATCCTTTTCACAGCTACTTCGATCTCTCACTCCAAATGGGTAGTTTCGTGGGCGTAAGCTTTGCGATCAGGTCTCAACAAGGATTTGGCACGTGTGGGCTTGTGTCTCCGGGCGGCACGTGTAACCAACAATTTTTGCTCAGGCTGGACCCGAAGTCGATGGGAAAAACATCAGACGACAGACGGCAAAAGCGCAGCGACTCGGGTCGATAACACCCGCCACCCCCTGTTTTTTTGTAAGCGGCAGACGGCAACATCGCATTGCAGTCGGTGCGGGGGGTATGTGCGCAATTGCAGAGCCTGTCGCTGACTCTCTCGAATCTAGTTGGAAGTACGGGAAACAACAGCCTCTTGCATACTTGGTGCACTCATGCAGAATCCAACGGGGTTGCCTTACTGGGGTTCCTTCTTTTCTGTGTACACGCATTGCAGAGATCGCTACGGTTTCGTGTATTTCTCGCGGGCTATTCTTTTCGATAGCACAACCCTTGGTTGAGAGCAGATTAGGCAACACGAGAAGCATCGGCGAAGTGTACAGGTTGTGAGCAGATAGCGCAATTATCGATTCGTCTGGGGTTTTTGGACTATAAAGTAGTAAGGACGGGGTAGGTGCCGGCCGGTCCAAGGCGGTCGTGCCAAGGAGTACTGAAGGGAGCACTTCCGGGGAACAACTGCACACGAGAAAG
>JAPJBO010001933.1:0-25117 GCA_030068145.1 Diplonema papillatum
CAAGCAAGCCCGCCTGGCGGGGCGACGCGACACCAACCTGCATCGGTTCTCACAGGAAACAGCCACCCACGATGCGAGCTAGATGCTAATGTACATCGAGCGATACCTGACGTTCATCCGCATGTCGTGCAGTCGACGTCGCACACGGTCTATCTGTTATCGACATGGGCCTGTTCAGCCGATCCCCACACCAGGGCTCGTCGATGCCACAAACGGTCTTTTCACACTACTTCAAGTTCAAGCCGGACGACCTCGTGGCTCGGAAGGTGTTCAGAGGGATCAAGTGGGCCAGGGGGGAAGGTGTGCAGCCCTTAGACATGCTGCCGTACCTCCCAGGAGGGTCACCAGCCGGGTTCGACCTTGACACATGGGGCTCAATGGCTGACTCGCCGGCGGTGTTTACCCCCTGTTTAATATTTGAAAGTTCGTCGTCACTCTATCAACGCGGAAGGGACTCACCTCATCCGCGCATCAGCACCAACTCATCTCTCACTCCGGACGCTGTGTATTGCAGCGCCGACTGTCGGCTTCTGGTCCGCCGGAGTCAAGTTCCAGCTCCGAGGCGTGCTGAGGAGGTATGAGTTCGCCGAGCGCGCCCTCGGCGCCTTACCGGTGGACAGGGACATGTCCCAGATCACGACGAAATAACCGCGGCACTTCCTGCACACTGACACCGGTTCGGAGGCCCAGCGCATGCGCCTGGATTTCTTGATCCGCTGGGAAAGAGAGGTCCTCGCAACTTCCGCCGCATGGGCCCACATTGGCCTTCCAGACGAGATGCGGGATCTGGGTATCCAGGGCGCCGACGCCCTGCTGCCTCACCTCAAGTACGGCAGCGAATTTCTTGACCAGCTGGAAAGAGACGTCCTTGCAACTTCCGCTGGTCTGCGCGACGTGGACCCCCCAGTACGAGATGCCGCGGGATCTGGGTACCTGGGGCGCCACCTGCTGCATCACCTCAGGACGGGCTGCCCAGTATCGGAGTTAGTGGGTACGTCACCCACTCGCCTGGCCCGCCCGGTCAGTCCGAGATCACCAAAGAAGACCTGCTGCACCGCCAACCCGACGTCCTGGCAAGGTCGAGGCAGGTCATCCGTGCCGACCGGATCTGATCTCGGCGTGGGGACAACGACGTCGCCCCGGGCAACGCGTGCGTGACAAGGTCCCGGGAATAACATCGCGGCCCTGCCCACGCAAGCTCCTACACGCTTGGGGCGGGACTCCCCATCCGGGGCATCCTGCACTGCAGAAGGGGGGAAGTCGACCAGCGTGTTGTTGACGCAGCAATAGCGAAGTGCGCTAGGGCCGACCGCTGGCTGGTCCTGGCAGCGCTTCAGTCCCCTGATGTCGCGAAGGAGACGCGGTTGCTAGCTCCCGTTCGGGGCTTCCTCCCCGCCCTCCTGCGTTCGGGCGCTGCGCCAAAGGTCCATTGGGATAAGAGCCATTGGGACAATCCAATAGACACGTGAGCTGAATGGCGCGGTCGGCCAGCAAACGCAAGCTTGCTCGCCGCCAGCTGAGCTCCGTCTGTTAGACTCACAGCCACGGTTGCGCACCTGCCGCCTCCGTCGCTTAGTCAGTCCCGCACAGGCCGCCCCTGCTAGCAGCGGCTGCGCCGTCGGCTCTGTCCCACAGCTTTAGCAGGCCAGCTAAGGACCGTAACCACGTATTCTGTTTGGGCGAACGCGGCATTAAATGTACGTTAAATGCGCGGGACGAGTGGGAGCAACGGCTCCGAGTGACCCCTCGAAGGAGCGGAATTTAATGGGAATTTAATGCCAGCTAATTTCGTGCAAAGCGCCGGCAGAGAACGAAACCACCGAACAGGACACGCATTTTCTTCCCACCCGCCCGCCCCAGAAAATAGACGGGGGGTAGCCCACTTGAGGGTTCCTTCTCGGCCAACGAGTCGCGAGGTAAAGGTATGTTGTGGGCCTTCGGGAGCACGCGTTCCCAGCGGCACGCTATGCGAGCGCCTTCCGAGGCACGGGTTCGGTATCGTCTCCGAAGGAACGGACGGCTGCACGCTAAAGCGCTCCCTCCATGCGCGAGATATGCACCTCGCTCCCTCCAAGCGCTATAATTAATGTACCCCGCGAACGCCTCCAGCCTCCGAGCTGTCATCGGATACGGCGGATGCCCGCTCGCACCACTCCCTGTGGACCGAACACAAGTGTTTCACGACGCCTGCGTGGCCGAAACGTTCGGCTAAAGCAAGTGCTCTGTCGCCGAATATGTCCTCAGCCCTTGCATCGGCACCGTGCGACAGCAATTCTGCCGCGATGGTTTCGTTGCCGTTCTCGCAGGCCTCCATGAGCGCCGTCCTGCCCTTGTTGTTTGCGGCGTTGACGACGGCCCCCGCCGACAGCAATTCTTTCACGATGGCCACCTCGCCTGTTCTGCAAGGCCGGAAGAGAGCAGTCTGGCCGCTGATGTCTGCGGCGTTGACGTCGGCCCCCGCCGACAGCAATTCTTTCACGATGGCCACCTCGCCTCTTTGGCAAGCCACGAAGAGAGCAGTCCGGCCGTACGTGTTTACGGCGTTGACGTCAGCCCCCGCCGACAGCAATTCTTTCACGATGTGTTCCCTGCCCAACTGACTCGCGCAAATGAGTGCAGTGTCGCCGTCATCGTTTGCCGCATTCACGTCGGCGGCGCGGGCCCCACTTGTCCGCAAAAGCAACCTTTTGACGATGTCTGCGTGTCCTTGACTGCTGGCGAGGATGAGCCCTGTGGCCCCCGCTTTGGTACACTCGGAAATAAATGCGATGGTAGTCCCCATAGTTCAGTTCCTTTTCCACAGGCACCTGAATTTGGGTTTGGATGCCGTCCGCAATTTGAGAGCCTCCTTGAGGCTCTGGTCATGGGGTATATACGTTTCCTTGACGGCTGGCGAGGATACAGCCCCGTGGCCCCCCGCTTTGGAGTAGCGGCGACGGCAACCCCATGGTTCACTTCCTCTTCCGGGGGGGGGTTTAGACGTATTGTTCGTCTGCGCACTTTTACTTTCGTTGGCGAAGGTGGCACCAACGGGATCACATTCTCTTCCAGTGCTAGCAATCTTGCGGTTTCCCCTTCAACGACGGCGGTCGGGTTTCCGACGTCCGCGTGTCTCCTTGACGGTTTGCTTGCGAAGATGATCCCCGTAGCTTCTGACTTGGGAACGCCAGCGACGGCAGGCCTCACGTTTCAATTCCTCTTCCACATGCTCCTGATTGCGATTAAGGGTGGGGTTTCAACGTGCAACCGATGAAGCTGGACGAACAGTTGAAGGAGAAGCGAAGCACTAAACGCGCGCTCTGAGCGCGACAATAAAGACGAGCTGAGGAGGCGAAAACATGAAACATCACGTGCGAAGAGATGACCGCGACTGTTTGCATTCTGGACGAGAGTTGCGTATCGCAGTGAATCACGGGCCACCACGGTCTATCAGGTCCATCCCTATCCCCCGTTGCGGCCTCCAAGCCGGAGCAGAAAAATGACAACCCGGACTAATCGACCCGGCGACCGCCTTCCGGAGGGCATTTGAAGCTTGAGTTTTTTCACCGCACAAACTGTGTCGCTGAACCGTACTGTTCGGCCGGGGGGCGGTGCCCTCCGGATCCCCGTTGATCCTGCCAGTAGTCATATGCTTGTTTCAAGGATATTAAGCCATGCAAGTCTCAGAGTAAATGGATTAACAGTGGGTCTGCAGACGGCTCATTAAATCGGTGGCAATCTACGCGGGGAAGGTGCCTTTTGGGCCCAGTTGGATAACAATGGTAACTCCATCCCACAGTATAACTGAGAAAGGGAGTTCACCACCTCCCCTCCACGACCCGCTGACGGATACCGGGCTCCGCGGGGGCCGCCGTCTCAGCGGGATCCTCAGGCTCCCGCTCCTTCCGCTTCCTGCCCTGTGCAGCCGATACAGACAACAATTGCTTCACGACGCCTGCGTGGCCGTGCCTTCTGGCGTAAACGAGTGCTGTGTCGCCGAGCTCGTCCGCAGCACTTGCATCGGCGCCGCACGCCAGCAATTCTGTCACGATGGTTTCGTTGCCGTTCTCGCAGGCCGCCATGAGCGGAGTCCTGCCGTTGTTGTCTACGGCGTTCTCGTCGGCCCCCGCCGAAAGCAATTCTTTCACGATGGCCACCTTGCTGCTACTGCAAGCCGCAAAGAGAGCAGTCCACCCGTTGTTGTCTGCGGCGTTGACGTCGACCCCCGCCGACAGCAATTCTTTCACGACGGCCACCTCGCCTCTTCTGCAAGCCGCGAAGAGAGCAGTCCAGCAGTCGTTGTCTGCGGCGTTGACATCGGCCCCCGCCGACAGCAATTCTTTCACGATGGCCACTTCACCTCTTTCGCAAGCCGCGAAGAGAGCAGTCGTCCCGTCGTTGTCTGCGGCGTTGACGTCGGCCCCCGCCGAAAGCAATTCTTTCACGATGGCCACCTCGCCTGCTCCGCAAGCCGCGAAGAGAGCAGTCATGCCGTAGTTGTCTGCGGCGTTGACGTCGGCCCCCGCCGACAGCAAAACTTTCACGATGCGTTCTGCGCCCGTCTCACTCACAAAAATCAGTGCAGTGTCGCCGTCGTTGTCTGCGGCGTTGACGTCAGCCCCCGCCGACAGCAATTCTTTCACGATGGCCACCTCGCCTCTTCTGCAAGCCGCGACGACCGTTCAACACGTGTTCGGCAGTTACATGCTGCAGCACTTGGGATCCCTCCAATTCTTCTTTTTTGTCCAGACAGCTTCGTCGAGCATTTCGACGTAGCATTGTTCTTCGCTTAGACCGCCGTGTGTGTGTTGTTTTCTCACTCAGGACATTGCCATGTTGTGCTTGTGTGTCTTGTCGTGTAGGGGTAGACCCGCATGACATCGCGTCCGTTCAACACGTGTTCGGCAGTTACATGCTGCAGCACTTGGGATCCCTCCAATTCTTTGTCCGGACAAATTCGTCGAGCATTTCGACGTAGCATCGTTCTTCGCTTACACCGCCGTGTGTGTTGTTTTCTCACTCAAGACTTTGACATGTTGTGCGTGTGTGTCGTGTAGGGGTAGACCCGCATGACATCGCGTCCGTTGAACACGTGGTTCGGTAGGTTCCTTGCCCAGACAGCTTCCGTCGAGCACTTCCTTCTCAAAGCTCGCGCGTACGTAACAGCAAACCAAACGGGAACGGCGGAAAGAAGCGAGCATTACATGTGTTCCCAGCGTCACCGGATTCACCCGCGAAGATGCCTCATTTGCTTAATGAACAGCGCCGGCCGCCAGATTTTCTTCGGTCCAGTCTGGTATAAGTGACAGGAAACTTGTTTGATCCTGCCAGTAGTCAATATGCTTTCAAGGATTAAGCCATGCAAGTCTCAGTAAATGGACTAACAGTGGGTCTGCAGACGGCTCATTAAATCGGCGGCAATCTACGCGGGAAACTGGTCGCAAAATGTCTGCTCTGCAGAGGGAAACCTCCGAAGGCAGACGCACAAGGCGGCCGCATAAAATAAACGTTCGTCGTATCCGTAAAAATCAGAGTCTAGCCACAATGGAGCGGGGACCAGTGGCCCATGATAACTGGACTGGACAGCGGCGTTGTGCGTATAAGTCGAACTTTGAGTGCGAGAGCCCCTCCGAAGAAATGTGAAAACGGGTTTTTGCCTAGAGGCTTTTCGTGTTATTTTGCAAATGCTTTGAGCTATCTTCGTGTCTGTGCTTTCAGTCGTCTTCTTAACCATGGTTAAGTGCGCAAATGGTGTCAGCCGAAGCTGGTAAAGCTTCGGCGCCGCCCACGTTATGTTTGTTTAGCATTGAGTTCTTTGAAGTACATGAACCACATGGATTAGCATGCACTGCCTTGAAAGTCAGGTTATCGGATGACGTCGTCACCTGCCATTGCGTCGTCAAGGTCGAGCATTTGTGGAGCTAGCGGGGTTTGGCTTTCTTGCGATTCCAGAGACTGAGTCGGCGAGTACGAGGGCGGGCAGGAGTGCCCGTCTTCCACTTTCGAGGGCATTGGCGTACCCGCGGTCCCCGGTCGTTTCTGAGAGCTGCTTGTTTAGCATTGCGTTCTTTTAAGTACATGAACCACATGGATTAACATGCACTGCCTTGAAAGTCAGGTTATCGGATGACGTCGTCACCTGCCATCGCGTCGTCAAGGTCGAGCATTTGTGGAGCTAGCGGGGTTTGGCTTTCTTGCGATTCCAGAGACTGAGTCGGCGAGTACGAGGGCGGGCACGTGTGCCCGTTTTTGACTTTCGAGGGCATTGGCGTGCCCGTGGTCCCCGGTCGTTTCTGAGAGCTGCTTGCCCTCGGAACCTTCTTCTTCCTTCGATGCACCCCTGACTCGGGGGTGGTCGCCTTCGTCTTCTTCCGCTTGCGGCCGGCGATCGGGCCTTCCTTCGGGGTGCCAAGCACCCTCTTCTTCAGCGCTGGTCGTTCGCTGGTTCCTGGCGTTGGTGGCGGCCTCTTGGTCGCCCGTCCGGTTGCCGCCGTCTCCTTTTTCGTTGCCGCGAGCGGCTGCCAAACATCCCGTGACACCGCGCAAGGTGGTAAAACGCTCGTTTGTTTTCTTTTCGAATGCTTTTGATGGGGCATGCAGGCCTGAAGAGGATGCACACTTGCTGTCCTCAAGAGGAAAAGAGGTCGAAAAAAGAAACGATCCTCTTTACCTCTAACCACACCCCCATCTGTAAGAACACGCTGCGCCTGAAGGATACCGTTCTTGCCTGCACGTCACCCGGAGGCTCTCAAAAAGGCCCGGGGTTTCAAGCGAGCTTTCACTTCCAGAACACTTTTGCCCCTCGTTGGCGCAGCTGGAAAGAGACGAGCGATGGCTTCTACGATAATGAAGAAGCCATCGGTGTACAAGTGGCACGCTTGCTGTTTTCTGAAGAGGATGCACGCTTGCTGTTCTTTGAAGAGGATGCACACTTGCTGTCTTCTGAAGAGGATACACACTTGCTGTTCTTTGAAGAGGATGCGCACCTGCTGTCCTTTAAAGGGTGAAGGAACCTACGGCAAAATAAACCGGGGACCCCCGGGAATAGTGCAACAGAAAATAATCCGAAACGTGCCGGTCAACTTGGGGGACGCAGTCCATACCCGTAAAGCAGTAAGACCACGACTCCAGTCAGTGAGGGGCATGGTATCTGCACAACGCCGCTGTCCAGTCCAGTTATCATGGGCCACGGAAGAAGCCCGTGCAGCAGGGAGTGGAGACGAGGTGATGCAAGACGAAGGGGAAGCGCGAAGCGACCAGCCCTCACGGACCAGCAAGACGCAAGACCAGGCGATCAAGAGAAGGAGGGGGACGCGACCCAGAGACCCGGGCTAAGTAGCCTGGTGCGCAGTCGGACGGACCTTTCTTCGGAGGGGCAAAGTACCTAGCCCAGTCCTACCTGGAGCGCTGGCCCGGCGAGCTACGAGGGCACAAACCTTTTCCTTTTTCCCCCGTCTCTTTTCCATGGGAATTTAATGCCAGCTAATTTCGTGCAAAGCGCCGGCAGAGAACGAAACCACCGAACAGGACACGCATTTTCTTGTCCGGGGTTTCGGGCTCTGTCGCTTTCCGGAACTGGCGACACTACCAAGGTCGAATATACTCTTCCCGCAGTGGCCGCTGATAGACGCCTCTGGCCCTTATCGGCTGTCGGGCGGCCGGGTTGACATGGGTGGTCTCCGGCCCGCCCCTTCTGATAGACCTGGTGCTATCGGTTACCGCCTTCTTTTCTGGGCTTCCGGGCTGACATCGTCGGCCCGGTTGCCCGGCGTGGCTTCTGATAGACTTAGTGGTCTCTGTCCTGCTATCAGATACCCCGCCTTCTTTTTTGAGCTTCCGGGTTTGACTTAGTGGTCTCTGGCCTGCCCCGGTTGCTCTGCGTGACTCCTGATAGACTTAGTGGTCTCTGTCCTGCTATCAGTTGCCGCCTTCTTTTTCTTTCAAGCTCCCGGGTGACATGGGGGTCTTTGGCCTCCCCGGTTGCGCGCGTAACCTCTGATAGACTTAGCGTGCTATCGGTTACCCGCCTGCTTCGGCTTCCGGTTGACATAGTCAGCCCGGTTGCCCGGCGTGAGTTCTGATAGACTTAGTGGTCTCTGTCCTGCTATCAGTTACCCCGCCTTCTCTTTTGTTTTTAGAGCTTCCGGGTTTGACTTAGTGGTCTCTGGCCTGCCCCGGTTGCTCTGCGTGACTCCTGATAGACTTAGTGGTCTCTGTCCTGCTATCAGTTGCCGCCTTCTTTTTCTTTCAAGCTTCCGGGTGACATGGGGGTCTTTGGCCTCCCCGGCTGCGCGCGTAACCTCTGATAGACTTAGCGTGCTATCGGTTACCCGCCTGCTTCGGCTTCCGGTTGGCATAGTCAGCCCGGTTGCCCGGCGTGAGTTCTGATAGACTTAGTGGTCTCTGTCCTGCTATCAGTTACCCCGCCTTCTCTTTTGTTTTTAGAGCTTCCGGGTTTGACTTAGTGGTCTCTGGCCTGCCCCGGTTGCTCTGCGTGACTCCTGATAGACTTAGTGGTCTCTGTCCTGCTATCAGTTGCCGCCTTCTTTTTCTTTCAAGCTCCCGGGTGACATGGGGGTCTTTGGCCTCCCCGGTTGCGCGCGTAACCTCTGATAGACTTAGCGTGCTATCGGTTACCCGCCTGCTTCGGCTTCCGGTTGACTTAGTCAGCCCGGCTGCCCGGCGTGAGTTCTGATAGACTTAGTGGTCTCTGTCCTGCTATCAGTTACCCCGCCTTCTCTTTTGTTTTTAGAGCTTCCGGGTTTGACTTAGTGGTCTCTGGCCTGCCCCGGTTGCTCTGCGTGACTCCTGATAGACTTAGTGGTCTCTGTCCTGCTATCAGTTGCCGCCTTCTTTTTCTTTCAAGCTCCCGGGTGACATGGGGGTCTTTGGCCTCCCCGGTTGCGCGCGTAACCTCTGATAGACTTAGCGTGCTATCGGTTACCCGCCTGCTTCGGCTTCCGGTTGACATAGTCAGCCCGGTTGCCCGGCGTGAGTTCTGATAGACTTAGTGGTCTCTGTCCTGCTATCAGTTACCCCGCCTTCTCTTTTGTTTTTAGAGCTTCCGGGTTTGACTTAGTGGTCTCTGGCCTGCCCCGGTTGCTCTGCGTGACTCCTGATAGACTTAGTGGTCTCTGTCCTGCTATCAGTTGCCGCCTTCTTTTTCTTTCAAGCTCCCGGGTGACATGGGGGTCTTTGGCCTCCCCGGTTGCGCGCGTAACCTCTGATAGACTTAGCGTGCTATCGGTTACCCGCCTGCTTCGGCTTCCGGTTGACATAGTCAGCCCGGTTGCCCGGCGTGAGTTCTGATAGACTTAGTGGTCTCTGTCCTGCTATCAGTTACCCCGCCTTCTCTTTTGTTTTTAGAGCTTCCGGGTTTGACTTAGTGGTCTCTGGCCTGCCCCGGTTGCTCTGCGTGACTCCTGATAGACTTAGTGGTCTCTGTCCTGCTATCAGTTGCCGCCTTCTTTTTCTTTCAAGCTCCCGGGTGACATGGGGGTCTTTGGCCTCCCCGGTTGCGCGCGTAACCTCTGATAGACTTAGCGTGCTATCGGTTACCCGCCTGCTTCGGCTTCCGGTTGACATAGTCAGCCCGGTTGCCCGGCGTGAGTTCTGATAGACTTAGTGGTCTCTGTCCTGCTATCAGTTACCCCGCCTTCTCTTTTGTTTTTAGAGCTTCCGGGTTTGACTTAGTGGTCTCTGGCCTGCCCCGGTTGCTCTGCGTGACTCCTGATAGACTTAGTGGTCTCTGTCCTGCTATCAGTTGCCGCCTTCTTTTTCTTTCAAGCTCCCGGGTGACATGGGGGTCTTTGGCCTCCCCGGTTGCGCGCGTAACCTCTGATAGACTTAGCGTGCTATCGGTTACCCGCCTGCTTCGGCTTCCGGTTGACTTAGTCAGCCCGGCTGCCCGGCGGGAGTTCTGATAGACTTAGTGGTCTCTGTCCTGCTATCAGTTACCCCGCCTTCTCTTTTGTTTTTAGAGCTTCCGGGTTTGACTTAGTGGTCTCTGGCCTGCCCCGGCTGCTCTGCGTGACTCCTGATAGACTTAGTGGTCTCTGTCCTGCTATCAGTTGCCGCCTTCTTTTTCTTTCAAGCTCCCGGTTGACATGGGGGTCTTTGGCCTCCCCGGTTGCGCGCGTAACCTCTGATAGCCTTGGCGTGCTATCGGTTACCCGCCTTCTTCGGCTTCCGGTTGACATAGTCAGCCCGGTTGCCCGGCGGGAGTTCTGATAGAATTAGTGGTCTCTGTCCTGCTATCAGTTACCCCGCCTTCTTTTTTCAAGCTTCCTTAAGCTTCCGGGTGTGACATAGTGGCCTCTGGCCTGCCCCGGTTGCCGCGTGTGACTTCTGATAGACTTAGCGTGCTATCGGTTACCCGCCTTCCTTATGCTTCCGGGTTTGACATAGTGGCCTCTGGCCTGCAGTTGCCGCGCGTGACTTCTGATAAACTTAGCGTGTTATCGGTTACCCGCCTTCCCGCCTTCTCTATGCTTTCGGGTTTGAGTGGCCTCTGGCCTGCCCCAGTTGCAGCGCGTGACCGCTGATAGACTTAGCGTGCTATTGGTTACCCGCCTTCTTTTAAGCTTCCGGGGTTGACATGTTGGTCTGTGGCCTGCCCTGGTTGCCGTGCGGGGCTCTGATGGACTTAGTGGTTCCTGGCCTGCTATCAGTTGTTTCATCTTCTTTGAGCGTCTAGGTTTGACTGAGTGGCCTCCAGCCTGCCCCAGTTGCCGCGCGTGACTTCTGATAGACTTAGCGTGCTATCGGTTACCCGCCTTCTTTAAGCTTCCGGACTTGATGGTGGTCTCTGGCCTGCCCCGGTTGCGCGTCGATCGACGAGGCTGTCGATGAGTCCGCACGAGTCAGCACGAGGATGAAGCGCAAGGAGAAGCAGGACGGCTGCTACGTCCTGGCCATGGCGCAGATCGACGAGGTGAAGCGGTTTGTGGCGCGCAAGCAAGCCCGCCTGGCGGGGCGACGCGACACCAACCTGCATCGGTTCTCACAGGAAACAGCCACCCACGATGCGAGCTAGATGCTAATGTACATCGAGCGATACCTGACGTTCATCCGCATGTCGTGCAGTCGACGTCGCACACGGTCTATCTGTTATCGACATGGGCCTGTTCAGCCGATCCCCACACCAGGGCTCGTCGATGCCACAAACGGTCTTTTCACACTACTTCAAGTTCAAGCCGGACGACCTCGTGGCTCGGAAGGTGTTCAGAGGGATCAAGTGGGCCAGGGGGGAAGGTGTGCAGCCCTTAGACATGCTGCCGTACCTCCCAGGAGGGTCACCAGCCGGGTTCGACCTTGACACATGGGGCTCAATGGCTGACTCGCCGGCGGTGTTTACCCCCTGTTTAATATTTGAAAGTTCGTCGTCACTCTATCAACGCGGAAGGGACTCACCTCATCCGCGCATCAGCACCAACTCATCTCTCACTCCGGACGCTGTGTATTGCAGCGCCGACTGTCGGCTTCTGGTCCGCCGGAGTCAAGTTCCAGCTCCGAGGCGTGCTGAGGAGGTATGAGTTCGCCGAGCGCGCCCTCGGCGCCTTACCGGTGGACAGGGACATGTCCCAGATCACGACGAAATAACCGCGGCACTTCCTGCACACTGACACCGGTTCGGAGGCCCAGCGCATGCGCCTGGATTTCTTGATCCGCTGGGAAAGAGAGGTCCTCGCAACTTCCGCCGCATGGGCCCACATTGGCCTTCCAGACGAGATGCGGGATCTGGGTATCCAGGGCGCCGACGCCCTGCTGCCTCACCTCAAGTACGGCAGCGAATTTCTTGACCAGCTGGAAAGAGACGTCCTTGCAACTTCCGCTGGTCTGCGCGACGTGGACCCCCCAGTACGAGATGCCGCGGGATCTGGGTACCTGGGGCGCCACCTGCTGCATCACCTCAGGACGGGCTGCCCAGTATCGGAGTTAGTGGGTACGTCACCCACTCGCCTGGCCCGCCCGGTCAGTCCGAGATCACCAAAGAAGACCTGCTGCACCGCCAACCCGACGTCCTGGCAAGGTCGAGGCAGGTCATCCGTGCCGACCGGATCTGATCTCGGCGTGGGGACAACGACGTCGCCCCGGGCAACGCGTGCGTGACAAGGTCCCGGGAATAACATCGCGGCCCTGCCCACGCAAGCTCCTACACGCTTGGGGCGGGACTCCCCATCCGGGGCATCCTGCACTGCAGAAGGGGGGAAGTCGACCAGCGTGTTGTTGACGCAGCAATAGCGAAGTGCGCTAGGGCCGACCGCTGGCTGGTCCTGGCAGCGCTTCAGTCCCCTGATGTCGCGAAGGAGACGCGGTTGCTAGCTCCCGTTCGGGGCTTCCTCCCCGCCCTCCTGCGTTCGGGCGCTGCGCCAAAGGTCCATTGGGATAAGAGCCATTGGGACAATCCAATAGACACGTGAGCTGAATGGCGCGGTCGGCCAGCAAACGCAAGCTTGCTCGCCGCCAGCTGAGCTCCGTCTGTTAGACTCACAGCCACGGTTGCGCACCTGCCGCCTCCGTCGCTTAGTCAGTCCCGCACAGGCCGCCCCTGCTAGCAGCGGCTGCGCCGTCGGCTCTGTCCCACAGCTTTAGCAGGCCAGCTAAGGACCGTAACCACGTATTCTGTTTGGGCGAACGCGGCATTAAATGTACGTTAAATGCGCGGGACGAGTGGGAGCAACGGCTCCGAGTGACCCCTCGAAGGAGCGGAATTTAATGGGAATTTAATGCCAGCTAATTTCGTGCAAAGCGCCGGCAGAGAACGAAACCACCGAACAGGACACGCATTTTCTTCCCACCCGCCCGCCCCAGAAAATAGACGGGGGGTAGCCCACTTGAGGGTTCCTTCTCGGCCAACGAGTCGCGAGGTAAAGGTATGTTGTGGGCCTTCGGGAGCACGCGTTCCCAGCGGCACGCTATGCGAGCGCCTTCCGAGGCACGGGTTCGGTATCGTCTCCGAAGGAACGGACGGCTGCACGCTAAAGCGCTCCCTCCATGCGCGAGATATGCACCTCGCTCCCTCCAAGCGCTATAATTAATGTACCCCGCGAACGCCTCCAGCCTCCGAGCTGTCATCGGATACGGCGGATGCCCGCTCGCACCACTCCCTGTGGACCGAACACAAGTGTTTCACGACGCCTGCGTGGCCGAAACGTTCGGCTAAAGCAAGTGCTCTGTCGCCGAATATGTCCTCAGCCCTTGCATCGGCACCGTGCGACAGCAATTCTGCCGCGATGGTTTCGTTGCCGTTCTCGCAGGCCTCCATGAGCGCCGTCCTGCCCTTGTTGTTTGCGGCGTTGACGACGGCCCCCGCCGACAGCAATTCTTTCACGATGGCCACCTCGCCTGTTCTGCAAGGCCGGAAGAGAGCAGTCTGGCCGCTGATGTCTGCGGCGTTGACGTCGGCCCCCGCCGACAGCAATTCTTTCACGATGGCCACCTCGCCTCTTTGGCAAGCCACGAAGAGAGCAGTCCGGCCGTACGTGTTTACGGCGTTGACGTCAGCCCCCGCCGACAGCAATTCTTTCACGATGTGTTCCCTGCCCAACTGACTCGCGCAAATGAGTGCAGTGTCGCCGTCATCGTTTGCCGCATTCACGTCGGCGGCGCGGGCCCCACTTGTCCGCAAAAGCAACCTTTTGACGATGTCTGCGTGTCCTTGACTGCTGGCGAGGATGAGCCCTGTGGCCCCCGCTTTGGTACACTCGGAAATAAATGCGATGGTAGTCCCCATAGTTCAGTTCCTTTTCCACAGGCACCTGAATTTGGGTTTGGATGCCGTCCGCAATTTGAGAGCCTCCTTGAGGCTCTGGTCATGGGGTATATACGTTTCCTTGACGGCTGGCGAGGATACAGCCCCGTGGCCCCCCGCTTTGGAGTAGCGGCGACGGCAACCCCATGGTTCACTTCCTCTTCCGGGGGGGGGTTTAGACGTATTGTTCGTCTGCGCACTTTTACTTTCGTTGGCGAAGGTGGCACCAACGGGATCACATTCTCTTCCAGTGCTAGCAATCTTGCGGTTTCCCCTTCAACGACGGCGGTCGGGTTTCCGACGTCCGCGTGTCTCCTTGACGGTTTGCTTGCGAAGATGATCCCCGTAGCTTCTGACTTGGGAACGCCAGCGACGGCAGGCCTCACGTTTCAATTCCTCTTCCACATGCTCCTGATTGCGATTAAGGGTGGGGTTTCAACGTGCAACCGATGAAGCTGGACGAACAGTTGAAGGAGAAGCGAAGCACTAAACGCGCGCTCTGAGCGCGACAATAAAGACGAGCTGAGGAGGCGAAAACATGAAACATCACGTGCGAAGAGATGACCGCGACTGTTTGCATTCTGGACGAGAGTTGCGTATCGCAGTGAATCACGGGCCACCACGGTCTATCAGGTCCATCCCTATCCCCCGTTGCGGCCTCCAAGCCGGAGCAGAAAAATGACAACCCGGACTAATCGACCCGGCGACCGCCTTCCGGAGGGCATTTGAAGCTTGAGTTTTTTCACCGCACAAACTGTGTCGCTGAACCGTACTGTTCGGCCGGGGGGCGGTGCCCTCCGGATCCCCGTTGATCCTGCCAGTAGTCATATGCTTGTTTCAAGGATATTAAGCCATGCAAGTCTCAGAGTAAATGGATTAACAGTGGGTCTGCAGACGGCTCATTAAATCGGTGGCAATCTACGCGGGGAAGGTGCCTTTTGGGCCCAGTTGGATAACAATGGTAACTCCATCCCACAGTATAACTGAGAAAGGGAGTTCACCACCTCCCCTCCACGACCCGCTGACGGATACCGGGCTCCGCGGGGGCCGCCGTCTCAGCGGGATCCTCAGGCTCCCGCTCCTTCCGCTTCCTGCCCTGTGCAGCCGATACAGACAACAATTGCTTCACGACGCCTGCGTGGCCGTGCCTTCTGGCGTAAACGAGTGCTGTGTCGCCGAGCTTGTTCGCAGCACTTGCATCGGCGCCGCACGCCAGCAATTGTAAATTTGTTGCATTAGTGTGATTGTCAGGCCTCCGACTACCCTGAGCAACGCACTATGCACACACCGTGTCTACGTCACAGCAGATGGAACGCGTCTGTTACGTCGCCGCGGAGGCGGCCTACGAGTGGGTGTCATTGTGGCCTCCCGGCCGGAGCCATCGTTGGATGACCCTTCGCTCGGCCAGCAATTCTGTCACGATGGTTTCGTTGCCGTTCTCGCAGGCCGCCATGAGCGGAGTCCTGCCGTTGTTGTCTACGGCGTTCACGTCGGCCCCCGCCGAAAGCAATTCTTTCACGATTGGCCACCTTGCTGCTACTGCAAGCCGCGAAGAGAGCAGTCCACCCGTTGTTGTCTGCGGCGTTGACGTCGACCCCCGCCGACAGCAATTCTTTCACGACGGCCACCTCGCCTCTTCTGCAAGCCGCGAAGAGAGCAGTCCAGCAGTCGTTGTCTGCGGCGTTGACATCGGCCCCCGCCGACAGCAATTCTTTCACGATGGCCACTTCACCTCTTTCGCAAGCCGCGAAGAGAGCAGTCGTCCCGTCGTTGTCTGCGGCGTTGACGTCGGCCCCCGCCGAAAGCAATTCTTTCACGATGGCCACCTCGCCTGCTCCGCAAGCCGCGAAGAGAGCAGTCATGCCGTAGTTGTCTGCGGCGTTGACGTCGGCCCCCGCCGACAGCAAAACTTTCACGATGCGTTCTGCGCCCGTCTCACTCACAAAAATCAGTGCAGTGTCGCCGTCGTTGTCTGCGGCGTTGACGTCAGCCCCCGCCGACAGCAATTCTTTCACGATGGCCACCTCGCCTCTTCTGCAAGCCGCGACGACCGTTCAACACGTGTTCGGCAGTTACATGCTGCAGCACTTGGGATCCCTCCAATTCTTCTTTTTTGTCCAGACAGCTTCGTCGAGCATTTCGACGTAGCATTGTTCTTCGCTTAGACCGCCGTGTGTGTGTTGTTTTCTCACTCAGGACATTGCCATGTTGTGCTTGTGTGTCTTGTCGTGTAGGGGTAGACCCGCATGACATCGCGTCCGTTCAACACGTGTTCGGCAGTTACATGCTGCAGCACTTGGGATCCCTCCAATTCTTTGTCCGGACAAATTCGTCGAGCATTTCGACGTAGCATCGTTCTTCGCTTACACCGCCGTGTGTGTTGTTTTCTCACTCAAGACTTTGACATGTTGTGCGTGTGTGTCGTGTAGGGGTAGACCCGCATGACATCGCGTCCGTTGAACACGTGGTTCGGTAGGTTCCTTGCCCAGACAGCTTCCGTCGAGCACTTCCTTCTCAAAGCTCGCGCGTACGTAACAGCAAACCAAACGGGAACGGCGGAAAGAAGCGAGCATTACATGTGTTCCCAGCGTCACCGGATTCACCCGCGAAGATGCCTCATTTGCTTAATGAACAGCGCCGGCCGCCAGATTTTCTTCGGTCCAGTCTGGTATAAGTGACAGGAAACTTGTTTGATCCTGCCAGTAGTCAATATGCTTTCAAGGATTAAGCCATGCAAGTCTCAGTAAATGGACTAACAGTGGGTCTGCAGACGGCTCATTAAATCGGCGGCAATCTACGCGGGAAACTGGTCGCAAAATGTCTGCTCTGCAGAGGGAAACCTCCGAAGGCAGACGCACAAGGCGGCCGCATAAAATAAACGTTCGTCGTATCCGTAAAAATCAGAGTCTAGCCACAATGGAGCGGGGACCAGTGGCCCATGATAACTGGACTGGACAGCGGCGTTGTGCGTATAAGTCGAACTTTGAGTGCGAGAGCCCCTCCGAAGAAATGTGAAAACGGGTTTTTGCCTAGAGGCTTTTCGTGTTATTTTGCAAATGCTTTGAGCTATCTTCGTGTCTGTGCTTTCAGTCGTCTTCTTAACCATGGTTAAGTGCGCAAATGGTGTCAGCCGAAGCTGGTAAAGCTTCGGCGCCGCCCACGTTATGTTTGTTTAGCATTGAGTTCTTTGAAGTACATGAACCACATGGATTAGCATGCACTGCCTTGAAAGTCAGGTTATCGGATGACGTCGTCACCTGCCATTGCGTCGTCAAGGTCGAGCATTTGTGGAGCTAGCGGGGTTTGGCTTTCTTGCGATTCCAGAGACTGAGTCGGCGAGTACGAGGGCGGGCAGGAGTGCCCGTCTTCCACTTTCGAGGGCATTGGCGTACCCGCGGTCCCCGGTCGTTTCTGAGAGCTGCTTGTTTAGCATTGCGTTCTTTTAAGTACATGAACCACATGGATTAACATGCACTGCCTTGAAAGTCAGGTTATCGGATGACGTCGTCACCTGCCATCGCGTCGTCAAGGTCGAGCATTTGTGGAGCTAGCGGGGTTTGGCTTTCTTGCGATTCCAGAGACTGAGTCGGCGAGTACGAGGGCGGGCACGTGTGCCCGTTTTTGACTTTCGAGGGCATTGGCGTGCCCGTGGTCCCCGGTCGTTTCTGAGAGCTGCTTGCCCTCGGAACCTTCTTCTTCCTTCGATGCACCCCTGACTCGGGGGTGGTCGCCTTCGTCTTCTTCCGCTTGCGGCCGGCGATCGGGCCTTCCTTCGGGGTGCCAAGCACCCTCTTCTTCAGCGCTGGTCGTTCGCTGGTTCCTGGCGTTGGTGGCGGCCTCTTGGTCGCCCGTCCGGTTGCCGCCGTCTCCTTTTTCGTTGCCGCGAGCGGCTGCCAAACATCCCGTGACACCGCGCAAGGTGGTAAAACGCTCGTTTGTTTTCTTTTCGAATGCTTTTGATGGGGCATGCAGGCCTGAAGAGGATGCACACTTGCTGTCCTCAAGAGGAAAAGAGGTCGAAAAAAGAAACGATCCTCTTTACCTCTAACCACACCCCCATCTGTAAGAACACGCTGCGCCTGAAGGATACCGTTCTTGCCTGCACGTCACCCGGAGGCTCTCAAAAAGGCCCGGGGTTTCAAGCGAGCTTTCACTTCCAGAACACTTTTGCCCCTCGTTGGCGCAGCTGGAAAGAGACGAGCGATGGCTTCTACGATAATGAAGAAGCCATCGGTGTACAAGTGGCACGCTTGCTGTTTTCTGAAGAGGATGCACGCTTGCTGTTCTTTGAAGAGGATGCACACTTGCTGTCTTCTGAAGAGGATACACACTTGCTGTTCTTTGAAGAGGATGCGCACCTGCTGTCCTTTAAAGGGTGAAGGAACCTACGGCAAAATAAACCGGGGACCCCCGGGAATAGTGCAACAGAAAATAATCCGAAACGTGCCGGTCAACTTGGGGGACGCAGTCCATACCCGTAAAGCAGTAAGACCACGACTCCAGTCAGTGAGGGGCATGGTATCTGCACAACGCCGCTGTCCAGTCCAGTTATCATGGGCCACGGAAGAAGCCCGTGCAGCAGGGAGTGGAGACGAGGTGATGCAAGACGAAGGGGAAGCGCGAAGCGACCAGCCCTCACGGACCAGCAAGACGCAAGACCAGGCGATCAAGAGAAGGAGGGGGACGCGACCCAGAGACCCGGGCTAAGTAGCCTGGTGCGCAGTCGGACGGACCTTTCTTCGGAGGGGCAAAGTACCTAGCCCAGTCCTACCTGGAGCGCTGGCCCGGCGAGCTACGAGGGCACAAACCTTTTCCTTTTTCCCCCGTCTCTTTTCCATGGGAATTTAATGCCAGCTAATTTCGTGCAAAGCGCCGGCAGAGAACGAAACCACCGAACAGGACACGCATTTTCTTGTCCGGGGTTTCGGGCTCTGTCGCTTTCCGGAACTGGCGACACTACCAAGGTCGAATATACTCTTCCCGCAGTGGCCGCTGATAGACGCCTCTGGCCCTTATCGGCTGTCGGGCGGCCGGGTTGACATGGGTGGTCTCCGGCCCGCCCCTTCTGATAGACCTGGTGCTATCGGTTACCGCCTTCTTTTCTGGGCTTCCGGGCTGACATCGTCGGCCCGGTTGCCCGGCGTGGCTTCTGATAGACTTAGTGGTCTCTGTCCTGCTATCAGATACCCCGCCTTCTTTTTTGAGCTTCCGGGTTTGACTTAGTGGTCTCTGGCCTGCCCCGGTTGCTCTGCGTGACTCCTGATAGACTTAGTGGTCTCTGTCCTGCTATCAGTTGCCGCCTTCTTTTTCTTTCAAGCTCCCGGGTGACATGGGGGTCTTTGGCCTCCCCGGTTGCGCGCGTAACCTCTGATAGACTTAGCGTGCTATCGGTTACCCGCCTGCTTCGGCTTCCGGTTGACATAGTCAGCCCGGTTGCCCGGCGTGAGTTCTGATAGACTTAGTGGTCTCTGTCCTGCTATCAGTTACCCCGCCTTCTCTTTTGTTTTTAGAGCTTCCGGGTTTGACTTAGTGGTCTCTGGCCTGCCCCGGTTGCTCTGCGTGACTCCTGATAGACTTAGTGGTCTCTGTCCTGCTATCAGTTGCCGCCTTCTTTTTCTTTCAAGCTTCCGGGTGACATGGGGGTCTTTGGCCTCCCCGGCTGCGCGCGTAACCTCTGATAGACTTAGCGTGCTATCGGTTACCCGCCTGCTTCGGCTTCCGGTTGGCATAGTCAGCCCGGTTGCCCGGCGTGAGTTCTGATAGACTTAGTGGTCTCTGTCCTGCTATCAGTTACCCCGCCTTCTCTTTTGTTTTTAGAGCTTCCGGGTTTGACTTAGTGGTCTCTGGCCTGCCCCGGTTGCTCTGCGTGACTCCTGATAGACTTAGTGGTCTCTGTCCTGCTATCAGTTGCCGCCTTCTTTTTCTTTCAAGCTCCCGGGTGACATGGGGGTCTTTGGCCTCCCCGGTTGCGCGCGTAACCTCTGATAGACTTAGCGTGCTATCGGTTACCCGCCTGCTTCGGCTTCCGGTTGACTTAGTCAGCCCGGCTGCCCGGCGGGAGTTCTGATAGACTTAGTGGTCTCTGTCCTGCTATCAGTTACCCCGCCTTCTCTTTTGTTTTTAGAGCTTCCGGGTTTGACTTAGTGGTCTCTGGCCTGCCCCGGCTGCTCTGCGTGACTCCTGATAGACTTAGTGGTCTCTGTCCTGCTATCAGTTGCCGCCTTCTTTTTCTTTCAAGCTCCCGGTTGACATGGGGGTCTTTGGCCTCCCCGGTTGCGCGCGTAACCTCTGATAGCTTGGCGTGCTATCGGTTACCCGCCTTCTTCGGCTTCCGGTTGACATAGTCAGCCCGGTTGCCCGGCGGGAGTTCTGATAGAATTAGTGGTCTCTGTCCTGCTATCAGTTACCCCGCCTTCTTTTTTCAAGCTTCCTTAAGCTTCCGGGTGTGACATAGTGGCCTCTGGCCTGCCCCGGTTGCCGCGTGTGACTTCTGATAGACTTAGCGTGCTATCGGTTACCCGCCTTCCTTATGCTTCCGGGTTTGACATAGTGGCCTCTGGCCTGCAGTTGCCGCGCGTGACTTCTGATAAACTTAGCGTGTTATCGGTTACCCGCCTTCCCGCCTTCTCTATGCTTTCGGGTTTGAGTGGCCTCTGGCCTGCCCCAGTTGCAGCGCGTGACCGCTGATAGACTTAGCGTGCTATTGGTTACCCGCCTTCTTTTAAGCTTCCGGGGTTGACATGTTGGTCTGTGGCCTGCCCTGGTTGCCGTGCGGGGCTCTGATGGACTTAGTGGTTCCTGGCCTGCTATCAGTTGTTTCATCTTCTTTGAGCGTCTAGGTTTGACTGAGTGGCCTCCAGCCTGCCCCAGTTGCCGCGCGTGACTTCTGATAGACTTAGCGTGCTATCGGTTACCCGCCTTCTTTAAGCTTCCGGACTTGATGGTGGTCTCTGGCCTGCCCCGGTTGCGCGTCGATCGACGAGGCTGTCGATGAGTCCGCACGAGTCAGCACGAGGATGAAGCGCAAGGAGAAGCAGGACGGCTGCTACGTCCTGGCCATGGCGCAGATCGACGAGGTGAAGCGGTTTGTGGCGCGCAAGCAAGCCCGCCTGGCGGGGCGACGCGACACCAACCTGCATCGGTTCTCACAGGAAACAGCCACCCACGATGCGAGCTAGATGCTAATGTACATCGAGCGATACCTGACGTTCATCCGCATGTCGTGCAGTCGACGTCGCACACGGTCTATCTGTTATCGACATGGGCCTGTTCAGCCGATCCCCACACCAGGGCTCGTCGATGCCACAAACGGTCTTTTCACACTACTTCAAGTTCAAGCCGGACGACCTCGTGGCTCGGAAGGTGTTCAGAGGGATCAAGTGGGCCAGGGGGGAAGGTGTGCAGCCCTTAGACATGCTGCCGTACCTCCCAGGAGGGTCACCAGCCGGGTTCGACCTTGACACATGGGGCTCAATGGCTGACTCGCCGGCGGTGTTTACCCCCTGTTTAATATTTGAAAGTTCGTCGTCACTCTATCAACGCGGAAGGGACTCACCTCATCCGCGCATCAGCACCAACTCATCTCTCACTCCGGACGCTGTGTATTGCAGCGCCGACTGTCGGCTTCTGGTCCGCCGGAGTCAAGTTCCAGCTCCGAGGCGTGCTGAGGAGGTATGAGTTCGCCGAGCGCGCCCTCGGCGCCTTACCGGTGGACAGGGACATGTCCCAGATCACGACGAAATCACCGCGGCACTTCCTGCACACTGACACCGGTTCGGAGGCCCAGCGCATGCGCCTGGATTTCTTGATCCGCTGGGAAAGAGAGGTCCTCGCAACTTCCGCCGCATGGGCCCACATTGGCCTTCCAGACGAGATGCGGGATCTGGGTATCCAGGGCGCCGACGCCCTGCTGCCTCACCTCAAGTACGGCAGCGAATTTCTTGACCAGCTGGAAAGAGACGTCCTTGCAACTTCCGCTGGTCTGCGCGACGTGGACCCCCCAGTACGAGATGCCGCGGGATCTGGGTACCTGGGGCGCCACCTGCTGCATCACCTCAGGACGGGCTGCCCAGTATCGGAGTTAGTGGGTACGTCACCCACTCGCCTGGCCCGCCCGGTCAGTCCGAGATCACCAAAGAAGACCTGCTGCACCGCCAACCCGACGTCCTGGCAAGGTCGAGGCAGGTCATCCGTGCCGACCGGATCTGATCTCGGCGTGGGGACAACGACGTCGCCCCGGGCAACGCGTGCGTGACAAGGTCCCGGGAATAACATCGCGGCCCTGCCCACGCAAGCTCCTACACGCTTGGGGCGGGACTCCCCATCCGGGGCATCCTGCACTGCAGAAGGGGGGAAGTCGACCAGCGTGTTGTTGACGCAGCAATAGCGAAGTGCGCTAGGGCCGACCGCTGGCTGGTCCTGGCAGCGCTTCAGTCCCCTGATGTCGCGAAGGAGACGCGGTTGCTAGCTCCCGTTCGGGGCTTCCTCCCCGCCCTCCTGCGTTCGGGCGCTGCGCCAAAGGTCCATTGGGATAAGAGCCATTGGGACAATCCAATAGACACGTGAGCTGAATGGCGCGGTCGGCCAGCAAACGCAAGCTTGCTCGCCGCCAGCTGAGCTCCGTCTGTTAGACTCACAGCCACGGTTGCGCACCTGCCGCCTCCGTCGCTTAGTCAGTCCCGCACAGGCCGCCCCTGCTAGCAGCGGCTGCGCCGTCGGCTCTGTCCCACAGCTTTAGCAGGCCAGCTAAGGACCGTAACCACGTATTCTGTTTGGGCGAACGCGGCATTAAATGTACGTTAAATGCGCGGGACGAGTGGGAGCAACGGCTCCGAGTGACCCCTCGAAGGAGCGGAATTTAATGGGAATTTAATGCCAGCTAATTTCGTGCAAAGCGCCGGCAGAGAACGAAACCACCGAACAGGACACGCATTTTCTTCCCACCCGCCCGCCCCAGAAAATAGACGGGGGGTAGCCCACTTGAGGGTTCCTTCTCGGCCAACGAGTCGCGAGGTAAAGGTATGTTGTGGGCCTTCGGGAGCACGCGTTCCCAGCGGCACGCTATGCGAGCGCCTTCCGAGGCACGGGTTCGGTATCGTCTCCGAAGGAACGGACGGCTGCACGCTAAAGCGCTCCCTCCATGCGCGAGATATGCACCTCGCTCCCTCCAAGCGCTATAATTAATGTACCCCGCGAACGCCTCCAGCCTCCGAGCTGTCATCGGATACGGCGGATGCCCGCTCGCACCACTCCCTGTGGACCGAACACAAGTGTTTCACGACGCCTGCGTGGCCGAAACGTTCGGCTAAAGCAAGTGCTCTGTCGCCGAATATGTCCTCAGCCCTTGCATCGGCACCGTGCGACAGCAATTCTGCCGCGATGGTTTCGTTGCCGTTCTCGCAGGCCTCCATGAGCGCCGTCCTGCCCTTGTTGTTTGCGGCGTTGACGACGGCCCCCGCCGACAGCAATTCTTTCACGATGGCCACCTCGCCTGTTCTGCAAGGCCGGAAGAGAGCAGTCTGGCCGCTGATGTCTGCGGCGTTGACGTCGGCCCCCGCCGACAGCAATTCTTTCACGATGGCCACCTCGCCTCTTTGGCAAGCCACGAAGAGAGCAGTCCGGCCGTACGTGTTTACGGCGTTGACGTCAGCCCCCGCCGACAGCAATTCTTTCACGATGTGTTCCCTGCCCAACTGACTCGCGCAAATGAGTGCAGTGTCGCCGTCATCGTTTGCCGCATTCACGTCGGCGGCGCGGGCCCCACTTGTCCGCAAAAGCAACCTTTTGACGATGTCTGCGTGTCCTTGACTGCTGGCGAGGATGAGCCCTGTGGCCCCCGCTTTGGTACACTCGGAAATAAATGCGATGGTAGTCCCCATAGTTCAGTTCCTTTTCCACAGGCACCTGAATTTGGGTTTGGATGCCGTCCGCAATTTGAGAGCCTCCTTGAGGCTCTGGTCATGGGGTATATACGTTTCCTTGACGGCTGGCGAGGATACAGCCCCGTGGCCCCCCGCTTTGGAGTAGCGGCGACGGCAACCCCATGGTTCACTTCCTCTTCCGGGGGGGGGGGTTTAGACGTATTGTTCGTCTGCGCACTTTTACTTTCGTTGGCGAAGGTGGCACCAACGGGATCACATTCTCTTCCAGTGCTAGCAATCTTGCGGTTTCCCCTTCAACGACGGCGGTCGGGTTTCCGACGTCCGCGTGTCTCCTTGACGGTTTGCTTGCGAAGATGATCCCCGTAGCTTCTGACTTGGGAACGCCAGCGACGGCAGGCCTCACGTTTCAATTCCTCTTCCACATGCTCCTGATTGCGATTAAGGGTGGGGTTTCAACGTGCAACCGATGAAGCTGGACGAACAGTTGAAGGAGAAGCGAAGCACTAAACGCGCGCTCTGAGCGCGACAATAAAGACGAGCTGAGGAGGCGAAAACATGAAACATCACGTGCGAAGAGATGACCGCGACTGTTTGCATTCTGGACGAGAGTTGCGTATCGCAGTGAATCACGGGCCACCACGGTCTATCAGGTCCATCCCTATCCCCCGTTGCGGCCTCCAAGCCGGAGCAGAAAAATGACAACCCGGACTAATCGACCCGGCGACCGCCTTCCGGAGGGCATTTGAAGCTTGAGTTTTTTCACCGCACAAACTGTGTCGCTGAACCGTACTGTTCGGCCGGGGGGCGGTGCCCTCCGGATCCCCGTTGATCCTGCCAGTAGTCATATGCTTGTTTCAAGGATATTAAGCCATGCAAGTCTCAGAGTAAATGGATTAACAGTGGGTCTGCAGACGGCTCATTAAATCGGTGGCAATCTACGCGGGGAAGGTGCCTTTTGGGCCCAGTTGGATAACAATGGTAACTCCATCCCACAGTATAACTGAGAAAGGGAGTTCACCACCTCCCCTCCACGACCCGCTGACGGATACCGGGCTCCGCGGGGGCCGCCGTCTCAGCGGGATCCTCAGGCTCCCGCTCCTTCCGCTTCCTGCCCTGTGCAGCCGATACAGACAACAATTGCTTCACGACGCCTGCGTGGCCGTGCCTTCTGGCGTAAACGAGTGCTGTGTCGCCGAGCTCGTCCGCAGCACTTGCATCGGCGCCGCACGCCAGCAATTCTGTCACGATGGTTTCGTTGCCGTTCTCGCAGGCCGCCATGAGCGGAGTCCTGCCGTTGTTGTCTACGGCGTTCTCGTCGGCCCCCGCCGAAAGCAATTCTTTCACGATGGCCACCTTGCTGCTACTGCAAGCCGCAAAGAGAGCAGTCCACCCGTTGTTGTCTGCGGCGTTGACGTCGACCCCCGCCGACAGCAATTCTTTCACGACGGCCACCTCGCCTCTTCTGCAAGCCGCGAAGAGAGCAGTCCAGCAGTCGTTGTCTGCG
>JAPJBO010001934.1:0-25109 GCA_030068145.1 Diplonema papillatum
CCCTTAGCCACGTGTCGAAGTATCTGCACGCGGTGAATCGAGAGTGCGGCTCGACCCGGGACTTCAGGTGTGGGTTCTACGGGATGGAGATTCCAGCTGCGTCTCGCCGACTTTTCGCCTTTCAGCGACGGCGACGGCAACTGGTGGCAATTGACGAGGCTACCGATTGGCCATTCGTGTGCACCCGAGCTGATGTACACATTGGCGTCGACGACCGCGGGGCACCCAGATTACGTCGACGGCAAGCATGCAGTGTCATCGGAGGTGCTGGTTCACGTCTGGGTGGACAACATCAGATACGCGGGGCCACGCAATCTCGTGTTGAAGGCGACGTCGTATCCGGACGCCTTGGCTGCCGAGGCACGCATTACGTCGAAGGCTGCGGATACGAGGAACGCGGCATGCCGCTATGAGTTTCTTGGCGTCGACTGGAAGCATAGCGACGGCACCGTGGGCGTCTCCGCCAAGATGCAATCGCGTTTGCAGCGCGCCGAGGAGAGTGTTCGAGCGGGTAAGATGTCAGCCGCCGAAATCAAATCCCTGGCTGGTCGTTTGCTGCACGCGTCGGCGATTGCCGGAGTCTACGTGGGCGAGTACTACTTCGCCCTGAAGTTCTTTCGACTGACGAACGCCCTCAATCGGGGCGAGAAGTGTCTTGACGAGAACGTGGTTCTGTCACACGGTCTGCAGCGCGCGCTCCCCTCGTGGATGCAGCGTGTTCAGCGTCGCCGAATTGTTCCAGTCGCTGCTCAATCGCCGAAGTTGGCAGTGTTCGTGGATGCCAGCCTTGATGGTTGGGGAGGTGTACTCGTCGACGTCGACACCAACGACATGGTAGTCGTCGGCTCTTGTTGGAATCGTGTGGAGAAGCGCCTCCACATAAACCAGCTTGAAGCTATGGCCTTCGAGAGATCCGTGAAGGCCATCTCGCCGGCGTACGCCGGGTCCACGGTAACGGTCATCGTGGACAACACCTCTGTGCAAGGGGTGGCCCGAAAGGGCGCGTGTTTACGATCGCATATCTTGAACGATGCGGTTGTTCGTGCTTTGTTGTGTTTGCAGCAACTGAAGGTTGCGCTGTCCGTTAGGTGGGACTGGAGCGCAGGGAATCCCGCTGATCTGCCATCGCGGGTGCCGTTGGCATCTCTCACCGAACAAAACTTTTCGGATATGTCACTGGCGGTCAGGAGCTTTGTTCTGACTGGCGTCATGGGTCCGGCGGTGTGACCTCCTGGGCTAGCCTGTTCTCTCACCAACCGTGGCTATCTCGGGGGGGTTACCCCAACGGAAGTGATTTCTCCCCTTTTCCCCTTTCTCCTGAGCTGGAAAGACAGAAGCATGTGCCCATGCCTGAGTGAGTAGCCGGCGGAGAATTCTTGCGATCCATCGTGGGAATTCCACAAAGGCAAACGAACGCTCTCCAGGAATATATCGGTTGGCCGGGTAGGAATTTAGAAGGAGGGCTCACCGGGTTCCAGCAAAGTTTGCTGAGCCGGACGTCCAGTAGCTGTACCCCCTTCTGCAATACCTATGCCTCTTCTGTGGTGTCATCTGCCTCGCACGTGGGGGCCTCATAGCACCCACATGAACAAAAACATTCTTCGCATCGTAAAACATACTGTTGTTCTGCACGTCGACCTTGGCACCAGCTGCGATCAATTCCTTGACAACTTCTGAGTGACCGTTCTGGCTGGCAACATGCAGAGCCGTCCAACCATCTGTGTCATTGGGTGAGCGGCTAAAATGTACAACGACACGAACACAATGTGTGGGTGGTAGCAATCAGATGCAGACTGCATCACGGGCAGCCTGAAGCGGGAGGTGTTACTTTCAGATTCACGTCTCAGGGTCGAGACGCAGGCGACAGAGAATGGATGATCTTGGGCAAACACAAATCTTCCGTGTCATGTGGTGACATGTGGCATCTTCTTGTCCGGAAAGTACATGTTGTGAGCCGCTCTCCACATTGGAATTCGGTGTTTTTCTTTGGTTCCATCTTTGTTTGATAAGGGAACAAGGGAAAACGACATTCACCGATCTGCTATGTATCATCCTGCTTCTTGCATGTCAAAACGTTGTGACCCGAATCACCACATCTGGTGCACTTTCGTTTCTTTGCTGCTGGCGGTGGGTCACTTGACGTGCCGCGCTTGGAGCCCTTTCGTGGTTTGTTGATTACCCTCGGAGCATATTCGTTTGCAACAACCACATCGAAGGGGACGGACCTCACCCTTGCTTTTCATCCTTCGCTTTTTTCCCTGCCCCCCAAGAGCGGTACCGTCACGGGAGGAAGTATCATATTATACCCACGGTTGGCATGTAATAATTATTATTAGATTTGATTAGATTTTATTAGATATTATTAGCCTGATTATTACGTATTATTAGATCTAATAATGGGTAATAACTAATAATTTCTAATAATTTCTAATAATTATTATTACCTGGTAATAATTTCTCATAATTTCTAACAAAGTCTAATAATTTCTAATAATCTAATAATCGCCTGCAGAGAGTCCCCAGGAAGTGGGAGGATCAGGGAAAGACTACTCAGTCGGGCTAGGGTCTTGGCAATGAAGCCGCGAAAATGGAGGGAACCCAGAAATCAAAGTAGCTACGGCCCAAATCTCAGATTTTGTACTCAGTGAAAATATCCGATTTAGCTCTCGGTGAAAATCTCAGATTCAGCTTTCGGTGAAGATCTGCAGATTGTTCCTTCCATCTCACATTTTGCACTCAGCCCAAAACTCTCATGCGAGTTCAAAATCTGCGAGTTCGTGAGCGCAAACCCGGCGCCCGCCCAGAAAACATCACGGTCCCGGACGATGCTCAATGGCGACAAACGCAAAGAAGAAGAGACACGAAAACAACACCAGAATCCATGCCAGGCAAGAGACTGGGTGGCCTGGCAGTGCAAGCCAAGCGGTGATGCCAAGGTGCTTTTAGGCAATGATATTGTATTAGTGTCGCCCCATAGTGCACTTAATCACCGCAAGTCCCAGCGCTTCATCAAAGCGGTTGTGGGCAAGCCGTGGTGAAAAGGCAGGACGTGACAATGGTGCTTGCAGAAGACAGCCCGAAGAACCGGCAGAAGATTCCAAGGAGGCCGTACATTCTGTGTGCAGATGAAAGTGAAATGACACCGGGATCTTATTGTCTGCTTCGGTCGGGTTCCAGCGAATGCCGAAACGCACCACGCACATCATCAAAGACCACATGCAACGGACTGTATGCCCAGCGAGCGGGATTCGTGCTCAAAAGAAGGTTTCCCAGATGAAGTTAAACCCCCATTCTGCCCTAAGAATACGGGTTCTGGCGGGTAGAGGTCGCATACCCCACATGCCACATCATCGTCCTCTGCCGGGATCTTGCCTCAAACCTCTCCTACCTCTTTTGGCATCCTTCCATTTCGACTTAGCAACTAACGGAATTGCGAACGGGATGAAAGGAACAGCTTGGACGCACCAACACCCACTGTGACGATCACCTTCCACTCCTAGGGGCACTTTTGCTGTGAGAATGCATGGGAAAGTCAGGTAATAATGGATTATTACCTGGTAATAATATCTAACAATAGGTAATAACTTCTAATAATCAGGTAATAATATCTAATAATTTCAGGAACCAGGTAATAATATCTAATAATTTCTAATAAAATCTAATAATTTGGGGCGGATTTCGGAAATCTAATAATAGGTAATAATCGTGGCGGTTTTGGGGGGGGCGCCAGGTTTATTTCCGGCCAACATTTTTTCCAACCAACATTTTTTTGGTAAAAGCAAGTTGTACTTAGCAGATTTCATACTACACCTAGTCAGGCAGGGCCTTCACCGGAAGCTGTTCTCCCGCGCTACAGGGATAGCGCAAGGGTTTGCTGGGATCGCCGACGGCTTAGATGTATCCACGGGCCGTCATGATCGCCATCACCGACGACTTCTTAGCCTCCCAGGGCCATCCCAAGCCACCCAAAAGCACGTCCAAGTGGAGCTTTGGTCTTGGAGAGTAAGAGCGGGAATCCGGTTGAGGAGCCACGTCGTTGCCGACTTACCGTGATGATGCTCATGGTCGACTCGAGTTTCGTCGGCTCTGCCGCCTTTTGCCACGGTGGAAGGACCCACCAGCGACTGTGCCCGGCCTCGCTCCCGCGAGCGATTGCGTTGATCGATCAAAAAATATTGCATGCCTAATACTCTCCAGGGAAAAGACTTTCGAAAAGGGGTACTTTGGACCTACGGAAGTGGCCGGGAACACGGTATTTGGCCATCTGTGCTACTTTCCTTCACCACAAGACTGGTATCCTGCGACCCGCTGTTCCTCATTTCCTTCAGCTCCTGTATTCCAAGGATTCCTGCTCCCGAACTGTCGCTTTTCAGCCTACGGTTTTCAGGGCTACGGTTGGGTAACTTGAGGATGACCAGCCGCACGAAGAAGACCAAGAAGATTCACAACAGCATCGGCAAGGTAGGCAAGACGGGGGTCCGGTACACTTGAATGTCTACAAACCAGCACCTCATCACGACTTCAGGTCAAGCATATATATGGAGGCGGTGCCGCGACGACCACGTGCTGTGCACCTCGTTGAGAAGGGAGCGATTCTCAGCAGGATACTTGGTGCTTGCAGTGACTTCTTTGCACCGAGAGATGAGAGCAGGGAAATGTTACAGGGAAATGTTAACGAGGGTTTAGCACGAGATGGTTCCACGTGGGTTGCTGCCACCTCCAATCAAAGAAGTTCTGGACTTGGCTTCTGGGAGGAGCACCCCGGATCCAACAGCGGCTGTGCAGCACACTCAACATATCGAAGAGGAACTTCTTCCTTTGTCCTGCTCTCGCGTTCCCACCTACATGTTGCACAAGCGTACGCCATGCCCCAACTGGTAGCCTTTTGTGGAATTCCGACGATGGAGCGCAAGACGGGAGTAGAAGCCTCCGAGGCCTCCCGGACGATACGACCCTTCTGACACTGGAGAGGCTTCCGATGTGGGCACTTCCGGTGCGTGTGCCCAGTCCTGAGCTGTACCGCAGAGTACAGGACTTGGTGAGAGCGCGTGATCAGAGCTCTCCTGCGCTGGGCAGTCCCGCAACCCCGGTTGAGAAGAGGTCAACGTCTCAGCGGCGGGCGCTAAAGCGTGCCCTCGAGGACGTCCCCCTGATGCGGCCCGCCCTCGCATGAGGAGCCTGTACACGACTGCAGGCACCAGGAGGGTCAACAACTCGAACACGGCCACGTACAGGGAGTGGCGTGCGAGCGAGGGCGTGCATCCATACCCGACGACGGTCCGGAGGCTTGAGAACTTCGGCGGATACCTGTAGGCATGAAAGATCGGTCGAATCGACGTGCTCGAAATCATGTTTGCGGAGGTGGCAGGGTTCGATCTGCAGCACCTTCTGGCGGTGTTGCTCATGCTGGAGAGCAAGGATGCCTTGTCCGTAAACAAGGCCGTCGCGAAGGTGGTTCCGGGTTTCGTGGTGCCGCCACCAGGTCCGAGGCCGAAGGAGGATGCATCGAGTAAGTCGTTTGGCGAGGCAACGACACAACAGCAGTTGCAGCAAATACTCATGCAACAACAGCGCCAGCAGGAAATGATGATGCAGAGGTTGCAACAGGTGCAGCAGGAGTTGCAAACGGTGAAGGCGCAAGCAGCTGCATGGCCGCCCGCTCCGCAGCAGCACTGGCCGGAGGAAAAATGCCGACTCTTCTTGCGCTCCAGCGGGAGACGGGCTTCAGCCTCGCGGCCAGCCCGCGACTTCGAGTTCGACGAGGCCGGCATTTGCTGGCTACACGGAGGACGCAACAGACGTCCGAGAGTGGGAAGGAGCCATGGCAACGGACGTTGCCGGGCTTGTACAAGACCTCCGTCTCAAGTACCTGAACGGTACGGCGCTGGCCGGCAGCTTCGGGCGCTTGCGCGACTGGGTTGAGGGAGTCGCGCACGGTGGTGGCTGGACGTACAATTTGGAGATTGTACGTTTGGGCAACAACCTCCTGCAGGAGGTCAGGCTGCACCACTACTGGTGCACGAAACAACTGCCGCGCGCGGCGAGCTGGCTCAGACGTCGGACGACCCGATGGAGAGGGCAGCTGCCAAGGTCGAGTGTGCGCGGGCCAAGAAGTGGGAGTGCACGTCCGCGATTCGGCGGCAAAGGTAGCAAGAAAGGATACGCCGCGGCTCAGGGAAACGTGAGACCCGGGGGAAAGTGACTGGCCCTCCCCCGGGCCCGGTGGGAGGCGACACTCCCGCATCTGCCAGTAAGGAACGGTCGGCCGCGACAGCTCGCCGGTGCCCGACCGGTGAACGTAAGTTTACCCGGAAGCGCGAAAACCAGCTTCACGCGCTTTCGAGGTTCAACGCCCGTGCTCGGAAGTCGGCCAACAGCAATCGGACGGGCGATGTTTGACCTGATCGCCAGCAGGGTTGGAACCACGGTGCCGCGTGGGGTGCAGGCGAAGCACCGGGAACGGCGGGTTTCGTCCGAGGAGGCGATGCAACGCCTGCGCCATTTTGTTGGCAAGGCATGGGCGGATTCGACAGTGCAGGACCGCCAGAATTTGTGGCACCGCTTCCAGGCATGGCCGGATATGCAGGGATTGCCGGCGGATCCGGATACAGCAACCCAATTTGTCGTGGCGACAGTGGTCGAGCCGCAGGGCATGCTGGCGTATACCCGCCTCCTTTCAGCGGTCTTTGGCCACCTTGGGGTGGATGCCCGGCCCCTCCTATCGTTGGCCACGGTCCTCCGTGGTTCAGGAGGCAATATTCCCCTGGAGCAAGCCCTATCAGTGCCGAGGGAGGTGTTGTTAGCTTGGGCATTCCGACAGACTCCTCGCGTGCGTGCGGCAGTTTTGATCGCGTGGAAGACGGCTTCGCGGTGGGGCGACGTTCAAAATCTCTCCCGTGCGTGTTTTCCTCTCATCTCGAACACGGAGATTAGTGGTCGACTGGAACACGCTGCCGAAGGGCCGTCGGGGCAACCCGTTCTGCAGAAGCAAGGTAGTTGCGATCCGGGGACCGCTGACCCGGGAGATCGCGGAGTTGCTGCGGGGCCTCGGGAACTTTCAACAGTTGTGCCCCCTCTCGACGGATCAGTTCAGCAGACTGCTCGGAGCGGACAACGCGACGAAGCTGTACTCCGCGCACAGCGTGAAGAGGGGCGCCATCGACCACTTGATGAACATGAAGGCTGCGGGAGCTCCGTTCGCGCTGCAGTTGATTTCGCGCCTGGCGAAGCACACGAACGACGCCGATCCGACCGTGGCCAACATGACGGTCAGGTACACGTCGGATCCGGTGGCGCTGGCGCGGGTTCTTCAGACCGGGGACGTGACAAGGTACCTCTGAGGAGGAGGAAGTCGGACAAGAAGCGGAGGCACCCCCCTATGTGCAAGCACCCCGATCCGGACCCCGGCGGCTTGTCGTCCATCAACACCAGCGGTACTCCATCCTTCGGAGGGGGAAGCGGACCCGGCTTCCGGGGACAGAGGAAGAGAAGAAGTCGCCGCTGCACGTCGACTCGGTACCATCAATGGACGTTGCGGTTCTTCGCCGACGAATGAACGCGCCGACGAGGAAGAGGTTCGATGAGACTTGGTCCCGGACGTTTTACCCGCAGACGTTCCCTTCGAAGACGTCTTCACCTCCGGGTCGTTCCCGTTTCGAGGCGGCGCATGCGTTTGAGCTGGAAGAGCACGGAATCGCGGAACGTGCCGCTGGTCCGGGTAGAGACATGAACGTGCCGTTCACAGTCGTCGAGGAGAAGGAACGCAAGCTCCGCCAGCGGTTCATCCTGTGGACGTACGACGCGAACCGGGTGGTCGAAGCGGACGGATACGAGGCTCACGTCCCCCTTAGCCACGTGTCGAAGTATCTGCACGCGGTGAATCGAGAGTGCGGCTCGACCCGGGACTTCAGGTGTGGGTTCTACGGGATGGAGATTCCAGCTGCGTCTCGCCGACTTTTCGCCTTTCAGCGACGGCGACGGCAACTGGTGGCAATTGACGAGGCTACCGATTGGCCATTCGTGTGCACCCGAGCTGATGTACACATTGGCGTCGACGACCGCGGGGCACCCAGATTACGTCGACGGCAAGCATGCAGTGTCATCGGAGGTGCTGGTTCACGTCTGGGTGGACAACATCAGATACGCGGGGCCACGCAATCTCGTGTTGAAGGCGACGTCGTATCCGGACGCCTTGGCTGCCGAGGCACGCATTACGTCGAAGGCTGCGGATACGAGGAACGCGGCATGCCGCTATGAGTTTCTTGGCGTCGACTGGAAGCATAGCGACGGCACCGTGGGCGTCTCCGCCAAGATGCAATCGCGTTTGCAGCGCGCCGAGGAGAGTGTTCGAGCGGGTAAGATGTCAGCCGCCGAAATCAAATCCCTGGCTGGTCGTTTGCTGCACGCGTCGGCGATTGCCGGAGTCTACGTGGGCGAGTACTACTTCGCCCTGAAGTTCTTTCGACTGACGAACGCCCTCAATCGGGGCGAGAAGTGTCTTGACGAGAACGTGGTTCTGTCACACGGTCTGCAGCGCGCGCTCCCCTCGTGGATGCAGCGTGTTCAGCGTCGCCGAATTGTTCCAGTCGCTGCTCAATCGCCGAAGTTGGCAGTGTTCGTGGATGCCAGCCTTGATGGTTGGGGAGGTGTACTCGTCGACGTCGACACCAACGACATGGTAGTCGTCGGCTCTTGTTGGAATCGTGTGGAGAAGCGCCTCCACATAAACCAGCTTGAAGCTATGGCCTTCGAGAGATCCGTGAAGGCCATCTCGCCGGCGTACGCCGGGTCCACGGTAACGGTCATCGTGGACAACACCTCTGTGCAAGGGGTGGCCCGAAAGGGCGCGTGTTTACGATCGCATATCTTGAACGATGCGGTTGTTCGTGCTTTGTTGTGTTTGCAGCAACTGAAGGTTGCGCTGTCCGTTAGGTGGGACTGGAGCGCAGGGAATCCCGCTGATCTGCCATCGCGGGTGCCGTTGGCATCTCTCACCGAACAAAACTTTTCGGATATGTCACTGGCGGTCAGGAGCTTTGTTCTGACTGGCGTCATGGGTCCGGCGGTGTGACCTCCTGGGCTAGCCTGTTCTCTCACCAACCGTGGCTATCTCGGGGGGGTTACCCCAACGGAAGTGATTTCTCCCCTTTTCCCCTTTCTCCTGAGCTGGAAAGACAGAAGCATGTGCCCATGCCTGAGTGAGTAGCCGGCGGAGAATTCTTGCGATCCATCGTGGGAATTCCACAAAGGCAAACGAACGCTCTCCAGGAATATATCGGTTGGCCGGGTAGGAATTTAGAAGGAGGGCTCACCGGGTTCCAGCAAAGTTTGCTGAGCCGGACGTCCAGTAGCTGTACCCCCTTCTGCAATACCTATGCCTCTTCTGTGGTGTCATCTGCCTCGCACGTGGGGGCCTCATAGCACCCACATGAACAAAAACATTCTTCGCATCGTAAAACATACCCTTGTTCTGCACGTCGACCTTGGCACCAGCTGCGATCAATTCCTTGACAACTTCTGAGTGACCGTTCTGGCTGGCAATATGCAGAGCCGTCCAACCATCTGTGTCATTGGGTGAGCGGCTAAAATGTACAACGACACGAACACAATGTGTGGGTGGTAGCAATCAGATGCAGACTGCATCACGGGCAGCCTGAAGCGGGAGGTGTTACTTTCAGATTCACGTCTCAGGGTCGAGACGCAGGCGACAGAGAATGGATGATCTTGGGCAAACACAAATCTTCCGTGTCATGTGGTGACATGTGGCATCTTCTTGTCCGGAAAGTACATGTTGTGAGCCGCTCTCCACATTGGAATTCGGTGTTTTTCTTTGGTTCCATCTTTGTTTGATAAGGGAACAAGGGAAAACGACATTCACCGATCTGCTATGTATCATCCTGCTTCTTGCATGTCAAAACGTTGTGACCCGAATCACCACATCTGGTGCACTTTCGTTTCTTTGCTGCTGGCGGTGGGTCACTTGACGTGCCGCGCTTGGAGCCCTTTCGTGGTTTGTTGATTACCCTCGGAGCATATTCGTTTGCAACAACCACATCGAAGGGGACGGACCTCACCCTTGCTTTTCATCCTTCGCTTTTTTCCCTGCCCCCCAAGAGCGGTACCGTCACGGGAGGAAGTATCATATTATACCCACGGTTGGCATGTAATAATTATTATTAGATTTGATTAGATTTTATTAGATATTATTAGCCTGATTATTACGTATTATTAGATCTAATAATGGGTAATAACTAATAATTTCTAATAATTTCTAATAATTATTATTACCTGGTAATAATTTCTCATAATTTCTAACAAAGTCTAATAATTTCTAATAATCTAATAATCGCCTGCAGAGAGTCCCCAGGAAGTGGGAGGATCAGGGAAAGACTACTCAGTCGGGCTAGGGTCTTGGCAATGAAGCCGCGAAAATGGAGGGAACCCAGAAATCAAAGTAGCTACGGCCCAAATCTCAGATTTTGTACTCAGTGAAAATATCCGATTTAGCTCTCGGTGAAAATCTCAGATTCAGCTTTCGGTGAAGATCTGCAGATTGTTCCTTCCATCTCACATTTTGCACTCAGCCCAAAACTCTCATGCGAGTTCAAAATCTGCGAGTTCGTGAGCGCAAACCCGGCGCCCGCCCAGAAAACATCACGGTCCCGGACGATGCTCAATGGCGACAAACGCAAAGAAGAAGAGACACGAAAACAACACCAGAATCCATGCCAGGCAAGAGACTGGGTGGCCTGGCAGTGCAAGCCAAGCGGTGATGCCAAGGTGCTTTTAGGCAATGATATTGTATTAGTGTCGCCCCATAGTGCACTTAATCACCGCAAGTCCCAGCGCTTCATCAAAGCGGTTGTGGGCAAGCCGTGGTGAAAAGGCAGGACGTGACAATGGTGCTTGCAGAAGACAGCCCGAAGAACCGGCAGAAGATTCCAAGGAGGCCGTACATTCTGTGTGCAGATGAAAGTGAAATGACACCGGGATCTTATTGTCTGCTTCGGTCGGGTTCCAGCGAATGCCGAAACGCACCACGCACATCATCAAAGACCACATGCAACGGACTGTATGCCCAGCGAGCGGGATTCGTGCTCAAAAGAAGGTTTCCCAGATGAAGTTAAACCCCCATTCTGCCCTAAGAATACGGGTTCTGGCGGGTAGAGGTCGCATACCCCACATGCCACATCATCGTCCTCTGCCGGGATCTTGCCTCAAACCTCTCCTACCTCTTTTGGCATCCTTCCATTTCGACTTAGCAACTAACGGAATTGCGAACGGGATGAAAGGAACAGCTTGGACGCACCAACACCCACTGTGACGATCACCTTCCACTCCTAGGGGCACTTTTGCTGTGAGAATGCATGGGAAAGTCAGGTAATAATGGATTATTACCTGGTAATAATATCTAACAATAGGTAATAACTTCTAATAATCAGGTAATAATATCTAATAATTTCAGGAACCAGGTAATAATATCTAATAATTTCTAATAAAATCTAATAATTTGGGGCGGATTTCGGAAATCTAATAATAGGTAATAATCGTGGCGGTTTTGGGGGGGCGCCAGGTTTATTTCCGGCCAACATTTTTTCCAACCAACATTTTTTTGGTAAAAGCAAGTTGTACTTAGCAGATTTCATACTACACCTAGTCAGGCAGGGCCTTCACCGGAAGCTGTTCTCCCGCGCTACAGGGATAGCGCAAGGGTTTGCTGGGATCGCCGACGGCTTAGATGTATCCACGGGCCGTCATGATCGCCATCACCGACGACTTCTTAGCCTCCCAGGGCCATCCCAAGCCACCCAAAAGCACGTCCAAGTGGAGCTTTGGTCTTGGAGAGTAAGAGCGGGAATCCGGTTGAGGAGCCACGTCGTTGCCGACTTACCGTGATGATGCTCATGGTCGACTCGAGTTTCGTCGGCTCTGCCGCCTTTTGCCACGGTGGAAGGACCCACCAGCGACTGTGCCCGGCCTCGCTCCCGCGAGCGATTGCGTTGATCGATCAAAAAATATTGCATGCCTAATACTCTCCAGGGAAAAGACTTTCGAAAAGGGGTACTTTGGACCTACGGAAGTGGCCGGGAACGGCTGCAGGATGCCCCGCTTCCCCGCGGTCCCGCGGAGGGCATCCCTAAACGAGGCATGGACGGGAAACGGGCACAAGAGGCGTTCCCCCTTGGCCATGAGTTTCAGAAGGGAAAAGACCTCAACAGGGCAGTACAGAATTGACTCTGGCACGCTGTCGGGTCACGACGCAAAAACCTTCCATATCTCTTACCTTAAACTTACGTTTGTCAGCATAATCGTCCTCACCAAACCTCTTCTTCCAAGCTGCCCTTAGTGCCGCAGGGTATCTGCAATCCCAAACGTCCGACGTCGGAAGAGGCGATTGCGACATTTGAAAAGAAATTCCTACCCGGCCAACCGATATATTCCTGGAGAGCGTTCGGTTGCCTTTTGTGGAATTCCGACGATGGAGCGCAAGACGGGAGTAGAAGCCTCCGAGGCCTCCCGGACGATACGACCCTTCTGACACTGGAGAGGCTTCCGATGTGGGCACTTCCGGTGCGTGTGCCCAGTCCTGAGCTGTACCGCAGAGTACAGGACTTGGTGAGAGCGCGTGATCAGAGCTCTCCTGCGCTGGGCAGTCCCGCAACACCGGTTGAGAAGAGGTCAACGTCTCAGCGGCGGGCGCTAAAGCGTGCCCTCGAGGACGTCCCCCTGATGCGGCCCGCCCTCGCATGAGGAGCCTGTACACGACTGCAGGCACCAGGAGGGTCAACAACTCGAACACGGCCACGTACAGGGAGTGGCGTGCGAGCGAGGGCGTGCATCCATACCCGACGACGGTCCGGAGGCTTGAGAACTTCGGCGGATACCTGTAGGCATGAAAGATCGGTCGAATCGACGTGCTCGAAATCATGTTTGCGGAGGTGGCAGGGTTCGATCTGCAGCACCTTCTGGCGGTGTTGCTCATGCTGGAGAGCAAGGATGCCTTGTCCGTAAACAAGGCCGTCGCGAAGGTGGTTCCGGGTTTCGTGGTGCCGCCACCAGGTCCGAGGCCGAAGGAGGATGCATCGAGTAAGTCGTTTGGCGAGGCAACGACACAACAGCAGTTGCAGCAAATACTCATGCAACAACAGCGCCAGCAGGAAATGATGATGCAGAGGTTGCAACAGGTGCAGCAGGAGTTGCAAACGGTGAAGGCGCAAGCAGCTGCATGGCCGCCCGCTCCGCAGCAGCACTGGCCGGAGGAAAAATGCCGACTCTTCTTGCGCTCCAGCGGGAGACGGGCTTCAGCCTCGCGGCCAGCCCGCGACTTCGAGTTCGACGAGGCCGGCATTTGCTGGCTACACGGAGGACGCAACAGACGTCCGAGAGTGGGAAGGAGCCATGGCAACGGACGTTGCCGGGCTTGTACAAGACCTCCGTCTCAAGTACCTGAACGGTACGGCGCTGGCCGGCAGCTTCGGGCGCTTGCGCGACTGGGTTGAGGGAGTCGCGCACGGTGGTGGCTGGACGTACAATTTGGAGATTGTACGTTTGGGCAACAACCTCCTGCAGGAGGTCAGGCTGCACCACTACTGGTGCACGAAACAACTGCCGCGCGCGGCGAGCTGGCTCAGACGTCGGACGACCCGATGGAGAGGGCAGCTGCCAAGGTCGAGTGTGCGCGGGCCAAGAAGTGGGAGTGCACGTCCGCGATTCGGCGGCAAAGGTAGCAAGAAAGGATACGCCGCGGCTCAGGGAAACGTGAGACCCGGGGGAAAGTGACTGGCCCTCCCCCGGGCCCGGTGGGAGGCGACACTCCCGCATCTGCCAGTAAGGAACGGTCGGCCGCGACAGCTCGCCGGTGCCCGACCGGTGAACGTAAGTTTACCCGGAAGCGCGAAAACCAGCTTCACGCGCTTTCGAGGTTCAACGCCCGTGCTCGGAAGTCGGCCAACAGCAATCGGACGGGCGATGTTTGACCTGATCGCCAGCAGGGTTGGAACCACGGTGCCGCGTGGGGTGCAGGCGAAGCACCGGGAACGGCGGGTTTCGTCCGAGGAGGCGATGCAACGCCTGCGCCATTTTGTTGGCAAGGCATGGGCGGATTCGACAGTGCAGGACCGCCAGAATTTGTGGCACCGCTTCCAGGCATGGCCGGATATGCAGGGATTGCCGGCGGATCCGGATACAGCAACCCAATTTGTCGTGGCGACAGTGGTCGAGCCGCAGGGCATGCTGGCGTATACCCGCCTCCTTTCAGCGGTCTTTGGCCACCTTGGGGTGGATGCCCGGCCCCTCCTATCGTTGGCCACGGTCCTCCGTGGTTCAGGAGGCAATATTCCCCTGGAGCAAGCCCTATCAGTGCCGAGGGAGGTGTTGTTAGCTTGGGCATTCCGACAGACTCCTCGCGTGCGTGCGGCAGTTTTGATCGCGTGGAAGACGGCTTCGCGGTGGGGCGACGTTCAAAATCTCTCCCGTGCGTGTTTTCCTCTCATCTCGAACACGGAGATTAGTGGTCGACTGGAACACGCTGCCGAAGGGCCGTCGGGGCAACCCGTTCTGCAGAAGCAAGGTAGTTGCGATCCGGGGACCGCTGACCCGGGAGATCGCGGAGTTGCTGCGGGGCCTCGGGAACTTTCAACAGTTGTGCCCCCTCTCGACGGATCAGTTCAGCAGACTGCTCGGAGCGGACAACGCGACGAAGCTGTACTCCGCGCACAGCGTGAAGAGGGGCGCCATCGACCACTTGATGAACATGAAGGCTGCGGGAGCTCCGTTCGCGCTGCAGTTGATTTCGCGCCTGGCGAAGCACACGAACGACGCCGATCCGACCGTGGCCAACATGACGGTCAGGTACACGTCGGATCCGGTGGCGCTGGCGCGGGTTCTTCAGACCGGGGACGTGACAAGGTACCTCTGAGGAGGAGGAAGTCGGACAAGAAGCGGAGGCACCCCCCTATGTGCAAGCACCCCGATCCGGACCCCGGCGGCTTGTCGTCCATCAACACCAGCGGTACTCCATCCTTCGGAGGGGGAAGCGGACCCGGCTTCCGGGGACAGAGGAAGAGAAGAAGTCGCCGCTGCACGTCGACTCGGTACCATCAATGGACGTTGCGGTTCTTCGCCGACGAATGAACGCGCCGACGAGGAAGAGGTTCGATGAGACTTGGTCCCGGACGTTTTACCCGCAGACGTTCCCTTCGAAGACGTCTTCACCTCCGGGTCGTTCCCGTTTCGAGGCGGCGCATGCGTTTGAGCTGGAAGAGCACGGAATCGCGGAACGTGCCGCTGGTCCGGGTAGAGACATGAACGTGCCGTTCACAGTCGTCGAGGAGAAGGAACGCAAGCTCCGCCAGCGGTTCATCCTGTGGACGTACGACGCGAACCGGGTGGTCGAAGCGGACGGATACGAGGCTCACGTCCCCCTTAGCCACGTGTCGAAGTATCTGCACGCGGTGAATCGAGAGTGCGGCTCGACCCGGGACTTCAGGTGTGGGTTCTACGGGATGGAGATTCCAGCTGCGTCTCGCCGACTTTTCGCCTTTCAGCGACGGCGACGGCAACTGGTGGCAATTGACGAGGCTACCGATTGGCCATTCGTGTGCACCCGAGCTGATGTACACATTGGCGTCGACGACCGCGGGGCACCCAGATTACGTCGACGGCAAGCATGCAGTGTCATCGGAGGTGCTGGTTCACGTCTGGGTGGACAACATCAGATACGCGGGGCCACGCAATCTCGTGTTGAAGGCGACGTCGTATCCGGACGCCTTGGCTGCCGAGGCACGCATTACGTCGAAGGCTGCGGATACGAGGAACGCGGCATGCCGCTATGAGTTTCTTGGCGTCGACTGGAAGCATAGCGACGGCACCGTGGGCGTCTCCGCCAAGATGCAATCGCGTTTGCAGCGCGCCGAGGAGAGTGTTCGAGCGGGTAAGATGTCAGCCGCCGAAATCAAATCCCTGGCTGGTCGTTTGCTGCACGCGTCGGCGATTGCCGGAGTCTACGTGGGCGAGTACTACTTCGCCCTGAAGTTCTTTCGACTGACGAACGCCCTCAATCGGGGCGAGAAGTGTCTTGACGAGAACGTGGTTCTGTCACACGGTCTGCAGCGCGCGCTCCCCTCGTGGATGCAGCGTGTTCAGCGTCGCCGAATTGTTCCAGTCGCTGCTCAATCGCCGAAGTTGGCAGTGTTCGTGGATGCCAGCCTTGATGGTTGGGGAGGTGTACTCGTCGACGTCGACACCAACGACATGGTAGTCGTCGGCTCTTGTTGGAATCGTGTGGAGAAGCGCCTCCACATAAACCAGCTTGAAGCTATGGCCTTCGAGAGATCCGTGAAGGCCATCTCGCCGGCGTACGCCGGGTCCACGGTAACGGTCATCGTGGACAACACCTCTGTGCAAGGGGTGGCCCGAAAGGGCGCGTGTTTACGATCGCATATCTTGAACGATGCGGTTGTTCGTGCTTTGTTGTGTTTGCAGCAACTGAAGGTTGCGCTGTCCGTTAGGTGGGACTGGAGCGCAGGGAATCCCGCTGATCTGCCATCGCGGGTGCCGTTGGCATCTCTCACCGAACAAAACTTTTCGGATATGTCACTGGCGGTCAGGAGCTTTGTTCTGACTGGCGTCATGGGTCCGGCGGTGTGACCTCCTGGGCTAGCCTGTTCTCTCACCAACCGTGGCTATCTCGGGGGGGTTACCCCAACGGAAGTGATTTCTCCCCTTTTCCCCTTTCTCCTGAGCTGGAAAGACAGAAGCATGTGCCCATGCCTGAGTGAGTAGCCGGCGGAGAATTCTTGCGATCCATCGTGGGAATTCCACAAAGGCAAACGAACGCTCTCCAGGAATATATCGGTTGGCCGGGTAGGAATTTAGAAGGAGGGCTCACCGGGTTCCAGCAAAGTTTGCTGAGCCGGACGTCCAGTAGCTGTACCCCCTTCTGCAATACCTATGCCTCTTCTGTGATGTCATCTGCCTCGCACGTGGGGGCCTCATAGCACCCACATGAACAAAAAACATTCTTCGCATCGTAAAACATACTCTTGTTCTGCACGTCGACCTTGGCACCAGCTGCGATCAATTCCTTGACAACTTCTGAGTGACCGTTCCGCTGGCAATATGCAGAGCCGTCCAACCATCTGTGTCATTGGGTGAGCGGCTAAAATGTACAACGACACGAACACAATGTGTGGGTGGTAGCAATCAGATGCAGACTGCATCACGGGCAGCCTGAAGCGGGAGGTGTTACTTTCAGATTCACGTCTCAGGGTCGAGACGCAGGCGACAGAGAATGGATGATCTTGGGCAAACACAAATCTTCCGTGTCATGTGGTGACATGTGGCATCTTCTTGTCCGGAAAGTACATGTTGTGAGCCGCTCTCCACATTGGAATTCGGTGTTTTTCTTTGGTTCCATCTTTGTTTGATAAGGGAACAAGGGAAAACGACATTCACCGATCTGCTATGTATCATCCTGCTTCTTGCATGTCAAAACGTTGTGACCCGAATCACCACATCTGGTGCACTTTCGTTTCTTTGCTGCTGGCGGTGGGTCACTTGACGTGCCGCGCTTGGAGCCCTTTCGTGGTTTGTTGATTACCCTCGGAGCATATTCGTTTGCAACAACCACATCGAAGGGGACGGACCTCACCCTTGCTTTTCATCCTTCGCTTTTTTCCCTGCCCCCCAAGAGCGGTACCGTCACGGGAGGAAGTATCATATTATACCCACGGTTGGCATGTAATAATTATTATTAGATTTGATTAGATTTTATTAGATATTATTAGCCTGATTATTACGTATTATTAGATCTAATAATGGGTAATAACTAATAATTTCTAATAATTTCTAATAATTATTATTACCTGGTAATAATTTCTCATAATTTCTAACAAAGTCTAATAATTTCTAATAATCTAATAATCGCCTGCAGAGAGTCCCCAGGAAGTGGGAGGATCAGGGAAAGACTACTCAGTCGGGCTAGGGTCTTGGCAATGAAGCCGCGAAAATGGAGGGAACCCAGAAATCAAAGTAGCTACGGCCCAAATCTCAGATTTTGTACTCAGTGAAAATATCCGATTTAGCTCTCGGTGAAAATCTCAGATTCAGCTTTCGGTGAAGATCTGCAGATTGTTCCTTCCATCTCACATTTTGCACTCAGCCCAAAACTCTCATGCGAGTTCAAAATCTGCGAGTTCGTGAGCGCAAACCCGGCGCCCGCCCAGAAAACATCACGGTCCCGGACGATGCTCAATGGCGACAAACGCAAAGAAGAAGAGACACGAAAACAACACCAGAATCCATGCCAGGCAAGAGACTGGGTGGCCTGGCAGTGCAAGCCAAGCGGTGATGCCAAGGTGCTTTTAGGCAATGATATTGTATTAGTGTCGCCCCATAGTGCACTTAATCACCGCAAGTCCCAGCGCTTCATCAAAGCGGTTGTGGGCAAGCCGTGGTGAAAAGGCAGGACGTGACAATGGTGCTTGCAGAAGACAGCCCGAAGAACCGGCAGAAGATTCCAAGGAGGCCGTACATTCTGTGTGCAGATGAAAGTGAAATGACACCGGGATCTTATTGTCTGCTTCGGTCGGGTTCCAGCGAATGCCGAAACGCACCACGCACATCATCAAAGACCACATGCAACGGACTGTATGCCCAGCGAGCGGGATTCGTGCTCAAAAGAAGGTTTCCCAGATGAAGTTAAACGTGGCGGTTTTGGGGGGGCGCCAGGTTTATTTCCGGCCAACATTTTTTCCAACCAACATTTTTTTGGTAAAAGCAAGTTGTACTTAGCAGATTTCATACTACACCTAGTCAGGCAGGGCCTTCACCGGAAGCTGTTCTCCCGCGCTACAGGGATAGCGCAAGGGTTTGCTGGGATCGCCGACGGCTTAGATGTATCCACGGGCCGTCATGATCGCCATCACCGACGACTTCTTAGCCTCCCAGGGCCATCCCAAGCCACCCAAAAGCACGTCCAAGTGGAGCTTTGGTCTTGGAGAGTAAGAGCGGGAATCCGGTTGAGGAGCCACGTCGTTGCCGACTTACCGTGATGATGCTCATGGTCGACTCGAGTTTCGTCGGCTCTGCCGCCTTTTGCCACGGTGGAAGGACCCACCAGCGACTGTGCCCGGCCTCGCTCCCGCGAGCGATTGCGTTGATCGATCAAAAAATATTGCATGCCTAATACTCTCCAGGGAAAAGACTTTCGAAAAGGGGTACTTTGGACCTACGGAAGTGGCCGGGAACGGCTGCAGGATGCCCCGCTTCCCCGCGGTCCCGCGGAGGGCATCCCTAAACGAGGCATGGACGGGAAACGGGCACAAGAGGCGTTCCCCCTTGGCCATGAGTTTCAGAAGGGAAAAGACCTCAACAGGGCAGTACAGAATTGACTCTGGCACGCTGTCGGGTCCATCCGGCAGGAGCAAAGGGGGCAGGCAACAGGTTGATGCTTTCAAAGGTGAGGTATCTCCTTTTGCCTTGGACAGAGTCCATCCAACCCTCACGCCGCCCTCGCCGACGCGGACATCCTCCGTCAGGATCGACTGCATGGAGAGTGAAGTGCTCACCCAGCAGCTGCAGATCCACGCCGAGGCGTACAAGGCGCCCCACAACATCATCAACGCCATCTTAGCCGAGGACACGGCGGATGGTTTGCTGACGACATCCGCAGGTTGATCAGAGCGTTGAAGAGAGCGGCGCCTGACCCTGAGAGCGACGAGCCCCGAGGCGCCGCACAGTCCCGTCAGATCTTCGGCTTCGTGCGGACCGTTGGCGAGTACGACTTCGCAGCGACCGAAACGGGCGACGACGCAAAAACCTTCCATATCTCTTACCTTAAACTTACGTTTGTCAGCATAATCGTCCTCACCAAACCTCTTCTTCCAAGCTGCCCTTAGTGCCGCAGGGTATCTGCAATCCCAAACGTCCGACGTCGGAAGAGGCGATTGCGACATTTGAAAAGAAATTCCTACCCGGCCAACCGATATATTCCTGGAGAGCGTTCGGTTGCCTTTTGTGGAATTCCGACGATGGAGCGCAAGACGGGAGTAGAAGCCTCCGAGGCCTCCCGGACGATACGACCCTTCTGACACTGGAGAGGCTTCCGATGTGGGCACTTCCGGTGCGTGTGCCCAGTCCTGAGCTGTACCGCAGAGTACAGGACTTGGTGAGAGCGCGTGATCAGAGCTCTCCTGCGCTGGGCAGTCCCGCAACACCGGTTGAGAAGAGGTCAACGTCTCAGCGGCGGGCGCTAAAGCGTGCCCTCGAGGACGTCCCCCTGATGCGGCCCGCCCTCGCATGAGGAGCCTGTACACGACTGCAGGCACCAGGAGGGTCAACAACTCGAACACGGCCACGTACAGGGAGTGGCGTGCGAGCGAGGGCGTGCATCCATACCCGACGACGGTCCGGAGGCTTGAGAACTTCGGCGGATACCTGTAGGCATGAAAGATCGGTCGAATCGACGTGCTCGAAATCATGTTTGCGGAGGTGGCAGGGTTCGATCTGCAGCACCTTCTGGCGGTGTTGCTCATGCTGGAGAGCAAGGATGCCTTGTCCGTAAACAAGGCCGTCGCGAAGGTGGTTCCGGGTTTCGTGGTGCCGCCACCAGGTCCGAGGCCGAAGGAGGATGCATCGAGTAAGTCGTTTGGCGAGGCAACGACACAACAGCAGTTGCAGCAAATACTCATGCAACAACAGCGCCAGCAGGAAATGATGATGCAGAGGTTGCAACAGGTGCAGCAGGAGTTGCAAACGGTGAAGGCGCAAGCAGCTGCATGGCCGCCCGCTCCGCAGCAGCACTGGCCGGAGGAAAAATGCCGACTCTTCTTGCGCTCCAGCGGGAGACGGGCTTCAGCCTCGCGGCCAGCCCGCGACTTCGAGTTCGACGAGGCCGGCATTTGCTGGCTACACGGAGGACGCAACAGACGTCCGAGAGTGGGAAGGAGCCATGGCAACGGACGTTGCCGGGCTTGTACAAGACCTCCGTCTCAAGTACCTGAACGGTACGGCGCTGGCCGGCAGCTTCGGGCGCTTGCGCGACTGGGTTGAGGGAGTCGCGCACGGTGGTGGCTGGACGTACAATTTGGAGATTGTACGTTTGGGCAACAACCTCCTGCAGGAGGTCAGGCTGCACCACTACTGGTGCACGAAACAACTGCCGCGCGCGGCGAGCTGGCTCAGACGTCGGACGACCCGATGGAGAGGGCAGCTGCCAAGGTCGAGTGTGCGCGGGCCAAGAAGTGGGAGTGCACGTCCGCGATTCGGCGGCAAAGGTAGCAAGAAAGGATACGCCGCGGCTCAGGGAAACGTGAGACCCGGGGGAAAGTGACTGGCCCTCCCCCGGGCCCGGTGGGAGGCGACACTCCCGCATCTGCCAGTAAGGAACGGTCGGCCGCGACAGCTCGCCGGTGCCCGACCGGTGAACGTAAGTTTACCCGGAAGCGCGAAAACCAGCTTCACGCGCTTTCGAGGTTCAACGCCCGTGCTCGGAAGTCGGCCAACAGCAATCGGACGGGCGATGTTTGACCTGATCGCCAGCAGGGTTGGAACCACGGTGCCGCGTGGGGTGCAGGCGAAGCACCGGGAACGGCGGGTTTCGTCCGAGGAGGCGATGCAACGCCTGCGCCATTTTGTTGGCAAGGCATGGGCGGATTCGACAGTGCAGGACCGCCAGAATTTGTGGCACCGCTTCCAGGCATGGCCGGATATGCAGGGATTGCCGGCGGATCCGGATACAGCAACCCAATTTGTCGTGGCGACAGTGGTCGAGCCGCAGGGCATGCTGGCGTATACCCGCCTCCTTTCAGCGGTCTTTGGCCACCTTGGGGTGGATGCCCGGCCCCTCCTATCGTTGGCCACGGTCCTCCGTGGTTCAGGAGGCAATATTCCCCTGGAGCAAGCCCTATCAGTGCCGAGGGAGGTGTTGTTAGCTTGGGCATTCCGACAGACTCCTCGCGTGCGTGCGGCAGTTTTGATCGCGTGGAAGACGGCTTCGCGGTGGGGCGACGTTCAAAATCTCTCCCGTGCGTGTTTTCCTCTCATCTCGAACACGGAGATTAGTGGTCGACTGGAACACGCTGCCGAAGGGCCGTCGGGGCAACCCGTTCTGCAGAAGCAAGGTAGTTGCGATCCGGGGACCGCTGACCCGGGAGATCGCGGAGTTGCTGCGGGGCCTCGGGAACTTTCAACAGTTGTGCCCCCTCTCGACGGATCAGTTCAGCAGACTGCTCGGAGCGGACAACGCGACGAAGCTGTACTCCGCGCACAGCGTGAAGAGGGGCGCCATCGACCACTTGATGAACATGAAGGCTGCGGGAGCTCCGTTCGCGCTGCAGTTGATTTCGCGCCTGGCGAAGCACACGAACGACGCCGATCCGACCGTGGCCAACATGACGGTCAGGTACACGTCGGATCCGGTGGCGCTGGCGCGGGTTCTTCAGACCGGGGACGTGACAAGGTACCTCTGAGGAGGAGGAAGTCGGACAAGAAGCGGAGGCACCCCCCTATGTGCAAGCACCCCGATCCGGACCCCGGCGGCTTGTCGTCCATCAACACCAGCGGTACTCCATCCTTCGGAGGGGGAAGCGGACCCGGCTTCCGGGGACAGAGGAAGAGAAGAAGTCGCCGCTGCACGTCGACTCGGTACCATCAATGGACGTTGCGGTTCTTCGCCGACGAATGAACGCGCCGACGAGGAAGAGGTTCGATGAGACTTGGTCCCGGACGTTTTACCCGCAGACGTTCCCTTCGAAGACGTCTTCACCTCCGGGTCGTTCCCGTTTCGAGGCGGCGCATGCGTTTGAGCTGGAAGAGCACGGAATCGCGGAACGTGCCGCTGGTCCGGGTAGAGACATGAACGTGCCGTTCACAGTCGTCGAGGAGAAGGAACGCAAGCTCCGCCAGCGGTTCATCCTGTGGACGTACGACGCGAACCGGGTGGTCGAAGCGGACGGATACGAGGCTCACGTCCCCCTTAGCCACGTGTCGAAGTATCTGCACGCGGTGAATCGAGAGTGCGGCTCGACCCGGGACTTCAGGTGTGGGTTCTACGGGATGGAGATTCCAGCTGCGTCTCGCCGACTTTTCGCCTTTCAGCGACGGCGACGGCAACTGGTGGCAATTGACGAGGCTACCGATTGGCCATTCGTGTGCACCCGAGCTGATGTACACATTGGCGTCGACGACCGCGGGGCACCCAGATTACGTCGACGGCAAGCATGCAGTGTCATCGGAGGTGCTGGTTCACGTCTGGGTGGACAACATCAGATACGCGGGGCCACGCAATCTCGTGTTGAAGGCGACGTCGTATCCGGACGCCTTGGCTGCCGAGGCACGCATTACGTCGAAGGCTGCGGATACGAGGAACGCGGCATGCCGCTATGAGTTTCTTGGCGTCGACTGGAAGCATAGCGACGGCACCGTGGGCGTCTCCGCCAAGATGCAATCGCGTTTGCAGCGCGCCGAGGAGAGTGTTCGAGCGGGTAAGATGTCAGCCGCCGAAATCAAATCCCTGGCTGGTCGTTTGCTGCACGCGTCGGCGATTGCCGGAGTCTACGTGGGCGAGTACTACTTCGCCCTGAAGTTCTTTCGACTGACGAACGCCCTCAATCGGGGCGAGAAGTGTCTTGACGAGAACGTGGTTCTGTCACACGGTCTGCAGCGCGCGCTCCCCTCGTGGATGCAGCGTGTTCAGCGTCGCCGAATTGTTCCAGTCGCTGCTCAATCGCCGAAGTTGGCAGTGTTCGTGGATGCCAGCCTTGATGGTTGGGGAGGTGTACTCGTCGACGTCGACACCAACGACATGGTAGTCGTCGGCTCTTGTTGGAATCGTGTGGAGAAGCGCCTCCACATAAACCAGCTTGAAGCTATGGCCTTCGAGAGATCCGTGAAGGCCATCTCGCCGGCGTACGCCGGGTCCACGGTAACGGTCATCGTGGACAACACCTCTGTGCAAGGGGTGGCCCGAAAGGGCGCGTGTTTACGATCGCATATCTTGAACGATGCGGTTGTTCGTGCTTTGTTGTGTTTGCAGCAACTGAAGGTTGCGCTGTCCGTTAGGTGGGACTGGAGCGCAGGGAATCCCGCTGATCTGCCATCGCGGGTGCCGTTGGCATCTCTCACCGAACAAAACTTTTCGGATATGTCACTGGCGGTCAGGAGCTTTGTTCTGACTGGCGTCATGGGTCCGGCGGTGTGACCTCCTGGGCTAGCCTGTTCTCTCACCAACCGTGGCTATCTCGGGGGGGTTACCCCAACGGAAGTGATTTCTCCCCTTTTCCCCTTTCTCCTGAGCTGGAAAGACAGAAGCATGTGCCCATGCCTGAGTGAGTAGCCGGCGGAGAATTCTTGCGATCCATCGTGGGAATTCCACAAAGGCAAACGAACGCTCTCCAGGAATATATCGGTTGGCCGGGTAGGAATTTAGAAGGAGGGCTCACCGGGTTCCAGCAAAGTTTGCTGAGCCGGACGTCCAGTAGCTGTACCCCCTTCTGCAATACCTATGCCTCTTCTGTGATGTCATCTGCCTCGCACGTGGGGGCCTCATAGCACCCACATGAACAAAAAACATTCTTCGCATCGTAAAACATACCCTTGTTCTGCACGTCGACCTTGGCACCAGCTGCGATCAATTCCTTGACAACTTTCGAGTGACCATTCTCGCTGGCAATATGCAGAGCCGTGTTACCATCTGTGTCATTGGGTGAGCGGCTAAAATGTACAACGACACGAACACAATGTGTGGGTGGTAGCAATCAGATGCAGACTGCATCACGGGCAGCCTGAAGCGGGAGGTGTTACTTTCAGATTCACGTCTCAGGGTCGAGACGCAGGCGACAGAGAATGGATGATCTTGGGCAAACACAAATCTTCCGTGTCATGTGGTGACATGTGGCATCTTCTTCCGGAAAGTACATGTTGTGAGCCGCTCTCCACATTGGAATTCGGTGTTTTTCTTTGGTTCCATCTTTGTTTGATAAGGGAACAAGGGAAAACGACATTCACCGATCTGCTATGTATCATCCTGCTTCTTGCATGTCAAAACGTTGTGACCCGAATCACCACATCTGGTGCACTTTCGTTTCTTTGCTGCTGGCGGTGGGTCACTT
>JAPJBO010001935.1:0-25105 GCA_030068145.1 Diplonema papillatum
ACTTTAACTCTGAAAAACAGACTTAACATTCTTTTGAATTGAAAACTCCGGAAATGTTCCGCTCTCATTTTTCGCCCGGCGGGGAGATCTTTGCCATTTCCGCCTTTCTTTCTCTTCTTTTTTCTCCTTCACTTTCCGATCAGAACATCAAAAAAAAACCCCTGCCTGAAGGAATCAACCACCCCCGGGTGGGCTAGTCTGACACAAGTTGTCAACGGGGGAAAAAAAAAAAAAAAAAGAAATTGCTGTAGCCGTTTTCTTTTCGGTTCTAGAGCGACGAGTGTTGTCCGCTAATCGAAACGGGCGCGTGTATTGCGCGTGTTGGCGGGTCTGTGGACTGTTTTTTTTTTTTTTGGAACGACATACCACGCTGGACATGTCAGTACAAAAGAAAGTTGGCAGCGTTGGAACCTGCCATGTAAAGATACAAAACAGGTCCTTCGCACACACAGCGGGCGCCAGCTTGAAAGGAAATGCTCGACGATGCTGCCCGACAAAGAACCCCAAGTGCTGTAACTACCGAACCACGTGTTGAACGGACGTGAAGTCATGCGGGTCTACCCCCTACACGACAAATCAGACAAACACAACAGGCCAAAGTCCTGACTGAGAAAACAACACACGGTGGTGTAAGCGAAGAACAAAGCAGATTGTGTTTGTATTGTATTGCCCCTTACCTCTATATTTCCTTCCTTCCATTCGGAGTCGAAGCAGCTACGTCGAGTATTTGTATAAGCACCTGCTTTGTAGGAAAATGCTTGAGGAAACTGCCAGTTGCGATAGATCAAAGGAGGTAAATGTGCTGTAGCCCCACAAACACAGGTAAAGCTGGGTTTAGAGGCGGCGTATTAAAGCGTTCAACAAAAAAGACCCACTTTGTAGATGTATTGTTTTCTCCCCCTCTAGCCTCCTTCGAAATGAGCACAAGGCAGCCCCTCGAGTATTTTCTGGTACAAGTATACCGGACTCAATGAGGTGAAGGGTGGTGGGAGGGGGACGCTCATCCTTCAAAATGCAGGAGCTACCCCAAGGACGGTGCCGCAGCAACCAATTTCTCGGATTCAGACCCACGTAGCAGCTGGAGACAGAATACAAAAGATCTTTCACCAGCAGTACTAACAGCAAATCCGCGCAGCAAATCAGCGAATCTGAGCAACCTAAAACTCTGAACGCCAACCAAGAACGCCGCCGCAGGCAACTGACTGAGCGAATATTGCCAAGAACACAATATACCGCCTTGTTTTAGCACGAAGCGGCTTGGTCTTTTTCAGAAGAAAGAAGAAATCGCCAAGGAACGAGTCGCCCGTCTTCATCATCCCCTCCCCTCATTCCCCCCAAGCGCCCGCGTCTGCCGCTCTTGGAGAGCTCCAGCACGCGCGCTGCGTGATGAAAGGATGAAAAGAGTGCCATTACTCCGCGTTTTTTTTTGGGGGGGGGGGGGGCGACGGCGGGAATATAAAATGCGGCACACCCGTTTTGTTTCCGCAGTCTCCGAGATCTCCCATCCCCCCTCTCCTATCAGGGTGGGGACCCCCTGAGTTTTTAAACTGATTGCTCAGACGCCCGTTTCCCCGTTGTGTGTGTCACAGCACAGACGGGACCAATGCGGTGTTGAGCACATATCCATTCCAAGCACGTTCTTGCAAACCCCCCCTCCTATCGCTTCCAGCGAGCCGCACCAATATCCGGCGGCAGTTTCTTTTTTGTTTTCTGTTTTTCTGTTTTTCTGTTCGGGCGTGGCGACGACACAAGAATCATCGACAGTTGGTTATTTTCTTCTCTCCCTTCAGGCTCGTGTAGCAGCCAGCGCACACGTATCAGGCTGCCACATCATCGCACACACACACGTATCAGGTTACCACACAACGCACATACACCCTCTCCGGTAGCTCCGGTCCGCTGACCTCCGCGGCCTTTGAAAAGCCCTTTTTGTAGCGACGGTGCCCGCGAAAGTGAAAAAGCACGCCTGCTCGCTCCTGACCCCGCTCACCGACACGATCGGAATTACAAGAAGAACCCGCTGACTCCGGAAAGCATGCTAATTCATGTGGTTCATGTACTCAAAAGAGCTCAATGCTTGCTTGGCGGACGATGTACTCAAGTAACGGAAGCTCGTTCTTGGCAACAAGTTCAGCGCCCGAATCCAAGCAATGTTTCTCAGCTAGAGGAAGCAAAAGTCGTAACAAGGTTGCTGTAGGTGAACCTGCAGCAGGATCAGTACCACTACCGTGTACAAGTAAAAGTTTGAAATAGTAATAGAATGGGCAAAAAAAGTTTCAAACGTCATAGTTAGGACTTCACCTCCTACCAGACTGCACGCAGCCTGACAGCAGTCTGAGCAGACCGCCCGGTCTGTTCGAGGCGTTTCCGTGGCTTAATGACATAATCCAGGTCCAGGACCAGTCTGGGCTTGCCTGCCGTCACGGCATCTGCACTTTACTCTCATGCTCGATGCTTACCCTGCTCGGGAGGGAGCGCGGGCCTGGGCGCTGGCACAGTGTTCAGCAACCGCCCGTACGTTTCGTCTGTGGACAACGGCGAACACGCACGAGAACAGTTCGAACGGAAAGTCAACCGCTTGCTCTGTAGGACTGATCTTCGAGAAACGATCCAGGAGGCGTTGGCGGTGAACAGTATTTTGTTGTAGGACGGCTGTTGCCAAAAGGAGGAGAGCCCGCGACACAACGTGTCAACACACGCCTGCCAGGCGGTCTCGCCCGTCAGTCAGAACGCCCCCCGGTTGCGCCACCATCGGCGCAATCGTCATCTATGACAGGGCCGCGGCTCGCACCCCCGCGCCTACGACGTAGCGACTTACGCCCGCCGTAGTAGTACGGGACAGTAGTGGGGCGACCGGATACTCCCCGGAGAGATGGTCCCTGTCCTCTAACTCGTCTCTCTCTCTCTCTCTCTATCTCTCTGTCGTCAACCTTGTCGCTGAGACCTGTTACTCTTGACAGCAAAAACAAACCACAACCCAGGGACGGGAGTGAGTGAGTGTGTGTGTAGAAGAGACCGGCGGTGGAACCGCCGGCGAAAAGCCGCCGCGCACATAAAGCCGGCCTGCTGCAGCAACCGGAACAAGGCAGGAGGGGACGATGACGCATCCAGGGGTGACACTCCCCGTGGTGCCCGCCGGCAAGCCGCGGCGGGTGCTGGACCACACGTCGGCCCTCGCCTGCCAGCTGCAGTACCTCCTGAAGACGCTGACGAAGGCGAATCACGCGTCCCACTACCAGGAGCTACTGAAGCTGCTCCTCCGCTTCGGGGAAGAAGCCTACCGGCTTCTCCTCGAGCTGCTGGTGAAGGAGGTCACCCGCCCGGCGGCGACCACCAGCGAAGGCAGCGCGGAGCAGTTGAAGTCGTATGCGAACATCCTCGGCCAGCAGGTGGTCCGCCTTCCGAAGTTTCCGAACTTCATCTCGATCGCGAGCGGGCTGGTCAGCGCGAAGGACCTGAACGGGCGCCCGAACTTCTTGCAGGACCTCGCGAAAACGGTCTCGATGCCGCTCCCCGTCCAACTCTCCCTAGGGCTCGCCTTCAGCCACTCCTGCGAGCCCGAAGTGCAAGCGGAAGGCCAGCGGTTCTTGAAGAACAAGCTCGGGGAAATCACGCCCACCGCCGTCAAGACTTTGCCGGAAAGCGTCGTTCACCACCTCCTCTACTACATACAGAGCACGGAGGTGTTCACCGAGCAGGCGAAGATTCTCATGCAGCTCGAATCGCTCCGGCAGAGCCTGCTTAGCTTATACCCCCTGAACCTCCCGCCGAAGGAGCTTCAGCAGGTCAAGCGTAGGCGCGACGAGGTGCAGGCGACCCTCCCCAGCAACTGCCTCGACGAGCTCAACCTGGCGGGGATCCTCGAAGAGCTCGGCCCCGGCTGCACCGCGAACGCCGCGTCGCTTCGCGCGGTGATGGACCACTTTCCGCAGATCACGCCGCAGGCCGTCGGCCGCGTCATCGGCATGATGGCGATGCACCACAGCAGCCACGCCGACCTCGCGCTGAACACCGAGGAGTGCCAGCAAGCGCTGTTCCACGCGATGAAGTCCACGGGCGCTACGGTGTCGACGTTCCACGTGTGGGACGTCCAAATCTTCGTCCAAGTCCTCCAAGAACGCGGTTACGACGGGGTATCCTTCTGGCACGCCGTCCTCCGCTCTCTTGATTACGACGGCTTGAAGCTGTCGACCCTCCGGGGACTCAATCTGCTCGTGTCCGTGATGAACTCGGCGGGGCGGGCCGAGCTTCCAGTGCAGCCGTTCCTGGGGGACTGGAGGAACAGCGAAGTGCAGCTGACGATCCTGTCGCTGTGCCTGCAGGCGCCGCCCGACGTCGTGAGCTTCCAGACGCCGCGAGTCGTCCCGTATGACGAGTCGCCGTGGGCTTCGATCGACCTCGTCGAGACGCTTTTGAACCTGGCGACCCCTCGGCTGCACAGCAGGGTGCTGTACCTATTCGAGGCGCGGCCGGGCGACAAGCTGGGGCGCACGGCGGGCGGGGGCCCGCTGACCAAGTGCCCCGACCTGCTGCTGGTCGTCCTGCTGTTGACCCGGCCGCACAACACGATTTTGAGGCGGGAGCTCGTGCAGAAGCTGGTGGCGGAGTACCTCAAACGGTCGACGACGCACGACAAGGAGCTGCTGATGCGCACGGCGACCGAGAACATCGACATCCTGTGCCAGGGCCTGGCCGACGCGTTCCTGGACAACCCGCAGCTCGCCGAAAGCATCCTCAACGTTGCCATCGACGGCAAGTGGATCGAGCCGCTGATGCACCGCTGCCCAAGCGCCGGACTGCTCAGCCAGATCATCCTCCTCTCCGGCATCCGCGGGGGGCCCTCCAACCGTCTCGGCGGGCCGCAGTGGCTGCGGAAGGTGCTCGAAGGCGAAGTCAGCGTCGTCCCGGATCTCTCCACGCTCGCGCAGACCCTCGTCAACCGCATCGAGCAGGAACGCGAAATCCCGAACGTGCTCGAGCTGCTCGGTATATGCCCTCCCTGCCTAATGTTACCCCTATTCCGACGAGCCGTCACAAATCGTTCCATTCCATGTTTTTGTGTGAACAATGCTTTGTTGTTACTAAAAATTAGTAAAGTATAGTTCAGCCGGCAGCGTACCACATGAAACTTACCAAAGCAGGTGAGTTCCGCTGTGTGCACAAACAAAAGAAAGCGCCATACTAATTTTTTTGGATTTTCTTTTGGAATTTTCCCCGGCGCACATCCTACGCACCCCTGATTAAGCCGGACGTATCTTTCCATTGCTGCTCTCGGATTGTCACCCAAGGTACCAACGGGTACGCCCATGTCGATCCCGTCACAGAAACCTCAGAGTTCATCTCTGTTGGTGCCCCGTCGGAAGGGTGTTAATGTTGAAAAACACACGAAGCTGAAGCTCACAAGCACACAAGTCGAAAGACACCAATCTGTACGCCCATATATGGGATCGTCGGAAGCACAAGCAAGTTCCGCGCTGATGATATTCCGCCTTCTGTGTCCGTGGCTTGGAAGCCGAAACACGCCGCAGGCAATCTGAGTTGGGTACAGAAAAACAGCACCAAATGCAGACACCACGTGTCCAAACATTGAACAAAGATTTTCGGCAAGTTCTGGCCAACGAAGATAAACAAACACGCACAGCGGTCCTCTCCGACACAAGCGTGCCCGGCCTGTCGCCGGCTCAGAAGCAGCACGCAGGCAAGCTGTGCGACGCACTTAAAAAACCGGCCGCTGAGCCAAGCGCAGGCGGCATCACGGCGGAAATTGACGAGGAAGCCACCGCGTACTTTGCGAAGATGTGGTCCGGCGAGCTGGAGGTGCAGACACTGATCGACATGCTCGCGAGGTACAAGAACAACCCGGCCGACGAGCTTCACCACAGCCTACACCTGTGCATGATCAACAAGCTCTTCGAACAGCTTGGGTACTTGGAACAGTATGCCCTTCATTTTTTCTGCGTTCTTGGTGGTATTTGTGACAGCTAAAAAGAACCATGACAGCGGGTCAACCAGAACACATGTAGGTTAAATTGCACAAACAACCCTACATGTGCTCTGGTTGAACAGCCCGTTCTCTGAGTTAGAAACAACACCAGCTCGGTTCAGGCGGAAAGGATGATTTTCGCCGTGCCGGGATCGTTTCTGCTTGCACGAGTAGGAATCAGCTGAGTAGGAATGGCACGAGTAGCAGCATGGCTCCCGGGCAGGTTTCAGCCTCCGTTCTGCTGTTTAACTCGGCGTGTGCAGACGTACACCCGGTTGTATGTCTGGCAGTTGCAACCAAAAACAACAAAGCAAAATCGGTCTCGCGAGCTTCACTGTGTTGCCCGTTGCACCAGAATCGCTCTCGCTAGTTTCGCTACTGCTCCCGCTCCCGAAGCAGCGGAACCACGCACAATCCTTGCCAAACAGGTACCCCATGGGGCTGCTGATGAAGACGGCGAAGCTGTTTGGGGGGCTCATCGGGCAGGGCGTTCTGAGCCACGCGAAGCTGGCCCCGGCGCTGAAGTTCGTGCTGCAGAACCTTGCGAAGCCCCCGCACGAGAACATGAAGAAGTTCTGCATCGGGGCCCTCGAAGAGTTCAAGCACAGGCTGCCCGAATGGCAGCAGTACTGCACGCTCCTGGAGCGCATCCGCGGCATTGATCAAATGGTCGACGGAATCGGCGAGTACTTGCGACCGAGCGCAGATGGCCATCAACAGGTATGGACCCTTCCGACTCCGGTTCCAAATAGGAACCCTCCTTGAAAAAAGAGTGGAAACAGGAAGGGGCGAAACCAAAGTCTGCATCCGCTCGACGAAGACTAGACTCGCATCAACCATACACGAGAGGCTCTGCGAAACCAAGGTTTTCATACTGAGCGAGGGCGCCGTTTTCGGCCTGAAAGAACCATTCCAGGGAAGATCTTAAGACGTCCCGAGTAAAAGCGTTTGCAAGATACAGACCACACAACGTCCCAGTCATCCGTATTCAGACATCTTAGTGTACGATGTGTGATGCGAATCCTTGGAGCAGCCATTCTCCTCTGCAACCCTCGTCCGCACGATATCATTGATCAACAAATACCTCGAGCCGGTGGTGGCGAGCGCCCTGATCTCACTATTCGCCATGAACTTCAACTACCGCAGGTCCCCATCCAAGCACAGGCCGGTCAAATCATGGCGGAAACACCGAACGTTTCCGTCGAAGACGCGCAGAATGAGATTCACGCGCTGATGAGCAAGTTGGTGCCGACGAACGTGGACGTGGTGGCATTCGAGCTGAGGCGCTATTTGGAGCCCGAAACGTACAACTTCTTCGCCGACTTCATCGTCGTGAAGCGGGCGAGCCTCGAGTCGAATCCGCACAAGCTGCTGATGGCGTTACTGGAGAAGCTGGGCAACAAGGATGTGGACACTGCAGTCGTGCAGGCGACGTACACTGCGATCAAGGTCCTGCTCGCCAGCGAGAAGATCCGCACCAACACCAGCGAGCGATCCCTCCTCAAAAACCTCGGCAGCTGGCTCGGGCTGCAGACCATCGCTCGTAACAAACCGCTGATGGCGCGCGACCTTGACCTCAAGGGCCTGCTCTACGAAGCCTTCCTGTGCGGTCGACTGATCGCTGTCGTGCCCTTCGTGGCAAAGGTTCTCGAACACTCCGCCAACAGCAAAGTATTCAAGCCCCCCAACCCGTGGCTCATGGGCATCTTGAGCCTGCTGGTGGACCTGTACCAACTCCAGGACTTGAAGCTGACGCTCAAGTTCGAAGTCGAGGTGCTGTGCAAAAACATCAACATCCCCATCAACGACTTGGTCGACACCAAAGGCGCTCGCGCCGCGCAGAAGGAGAAGCTGGAGGGCATCCGCAAGGAACTGCAGGCGCGGGGTGAGCTGGAACAGTCCACCGACTTCAACCCGGGCAAACGGCCTCAGAACCCTATGGAGGGAGGCGAGGTGTGCGTTCTTACCCTTCACTGGAGTGCCCGTTCCCGGAGAGCTACGAGGGAACTAACCACAAGAGTCCCAGCGCTACTCTTTCTACAATGTAGTTTATTCACAGTATGAGCCGGTCCGTCCCTATCTCTTGAAACTGCATCGAAGTGCCTGCCGCTGTTTATCACAGTGAATCACGGTCCACCACGGTCTATCAGGTCCATCTCTAGTCCCTAGAGCTGCATGGAATTGCCCGGTGCTGTATTCTTCGGTCTATCACGGTCTATCAAGAGGGGATGGACCGGCTCATAGTAGCCAAGTACATCTACGGTGTCACGGGACAAGCCGGCAGCCGCTGCTTACCGGCTTCATCACAGTGCATGCAATTCCGTGTGGTCCGTGTACTTAAAAGTTCCCAATGCTCAACGGCTTCACCACGTGGGCGGCCCTGAGATTACCCCCCTCAGGAAGAACAAGAAACTTTTGCCTTATCATTTTCACCACCTTTGGTCAGTTGATGCTTATCGTCCGTTGCTTCGTTTATGAGTGCAAGCCCCAACTCCGGAAATGCCTGCTTTGTAGGAAATGCTAGGAGACTGCCAGTTGCGATAGATCAAAGGAGGTAAATGTGCTGTAGCCCACACGAAACACAGGTAAATCTGGGTTTAGTGGCGGGCGTAAGCGTTCAACAACAAACCCGCAAACCCGATGCAATGTTGGAGGAAATAAGAACGCGTCACAGGCCATCCACGGCGTTTCCTTGCGCCCTGTACCGAAGAAACAAACGTCCAGGGCAAAGCGTTCAACGAAAACGCTGCGACACTCACGAACGAAACTCAAAAGAGAACGTTGGCAGCGTGTTTGGGAGGAGATTAGCCTAACGGTCATATTCACTCACGAACAAGCTATTTCCCCCCGGCACGTACAAACAAACATCGGCCTATTCTTTTTTTTTTTGCCGCTTTTATACCTTGAGTTATTCCAACGCCGCAACGCTTTTCACGCAGGTGCGCATGACGGAAAACATGAGGTTGGGCCTGTGGGGTGCTGACGCGGCCAAGGCGCTCCCCGGAGACACGAGACCGCACCTTCCGCCGGCGTCGGGCGACTGGACGGTATGGAACCCAGAGTTCTCTACGGGGTGGGAGGGGCAGATGGGGGAGGCTGAAGGGAAAGCAGATTCCGGCAGCATTTGGAAGTATAGTGCGTTGCTAAGGGTAGTCGAAGGCCTGGCAATCACACTAATGCAACAAATTCACACATTTGGAAGCTGGCAAGCGTGACTGTGTCAGCCTGCGTGTCTCCGAATAGTATCCGTGAGATCCTTCATACTGCCGAGGCCTCGGGCAACGTTCCCCCACGTGCCAGGTAGGCACTCTCGCCTAAATTTCGCACCCCCCTTAAAAAGGCGTTGATCCCATTCATCGTCTTCCTACTGTAGGCTGCCGGTTCGGGCAGGATGTTTTCTAAGGCGGGTTGAGGGGCAAATCTTTGCCTCCCATGATCTGACCGAAGCAACTGCTACTCGGGCAACCGCCACTTCTTCATCATTTCTCGCACTTAACCATGGTTAAGAAGACAACTGAAAGCATAGGCCCAAAGATAGCTCAAAGCATCTGCAGAATAACACGAAAAGCCTCTAGGCAAACCCCCGTTTTCACATCTCTTCCGTCTCACGTAGCGCTGCGTCACCAAATTCGGCGTCACCAAATTCGACCTTGCATCACTAAATTTGACGCTGCATCACTAAATTCGGCGTTGCACCACTAAATTCGGCGCTGCGTCACTACCTTTTATCACTAAATTCGGCGTTGCGTCACTAAATTCGGCCTTTTGCCACTAAATTCAGCGCTGCGTCACTACCTTTTATCACTAAACTCGGCGTTGCGTCACTAAATTCGGCCTTTTGCCACTAAATTCGGCTAAAGTCGACACCACTACCCGCGCAGGCCCAAATCCAGGAGATGCATCGGCCGGAGTCGTTGTTGGAGCTCGTCAACGTGTCGGCCGCTCCAGCGCCAAACCAGGCGCTGAAGGCGGTCGTTGCCGACGCCATCGACATCGCACTGAAAGGCCCGCTGAAAGCCTTAGTCGAAAGAAGCGCAACAGTGTCGTGCATAACGACAAAAGAGCTGGTATGTATCCTCGTTCCCCTAAAATGTGTTGTGTAGAAGTTTGCGTGTCCATTCGAGGAAACTACTGTGTTGCGTGCTATCTTTGCGCTGCACTCGGCATATTAGCTACTGCCGAGCTTGAACAAAGCACCAACGAAGGTCTTCAGAGCAGTGCTCGCGCTAAGAAAAAACGCCGGTCAAAAAAATCCATCGCTGAAAACTGACCGACCGGTCATCTTTGGGTCCAAAATGACCGGCTGACCAGTCATATTTGGGTCAAAATGACCAGCTGATCGGTTGTCGGCCCAGTGTTGTCATGCCAGAGCAGCCCCCACAAGTTGCGTGTGGACAGTGCGAGCATAGGGTTAGCGTCAGTTTCAATTGTGAGGCAAATCCTCACATTTTGGAAAAAAAAAAAAGAAAAACGGAAAAAAAAAGGGAGCCCAGCACAAGCTGCTGTTGTTGACAAAAAAGAATCTGGGGAGGAAACTGGTGTCACATCCTCTAGTCCACCTTGGAAAACGGAAAAATCCGAAAGAAATATGCGTTTTTTTCGGGAACCCTGGGGGCCAGTCCCGTGTATGGGTCAAACTGGGTCCAACTGCTGGTGGGGCCTAGCTAAAGTCTCATCATCAGGAGGGCAGTCATAAATACGTCACCAAGAAACATACCCAAAAAAAATTGCCGCTGCGCGGGGCCAAGAAACTACCCCCCTCAAAAGTGTATCCAAAAAAAAATTTGCCGCTGCGCGGGGCCTGAGTCAACAATAATAAGCCAAAATGCGCGGGGCCTGAGTCAACAACAATAAGCCAAAATGCGCGGGGCCTGAGTCAACAACAATAAGCCAAAATGCGCGGGGCCTGAGTCAACAACAATAAGCCAAAATGCGCGGGGCCTGAGTCAACAACAATAAGCCAAAATGCGCGGGGCCTGAGTCAACAACAATAAGCCAAAATGCGCGGGGCCTGAGTCAACAATAATAAGCCAAAATGCGCGGGGCCTGAGTCAACAATAATAAGCCAAAACCGTTCTTATACAAGACGGGGAGGACGTGATCTGAAACACGGGGGTCCTCAGTGAAGCGCCCCTGGTGCAGTCGGTCGGGGGTCCAACCCACTGCACCACGGTGCAACAGCAAACAGAGGCTTTTCTTCCGCGCAAACTGCGCTTTTCTGAAGAGCTTCTAGCCGAACCCCTGTTTTTTTACATCTCTTCGAGACAAAAAGTGCCCAATATAGCTTCCCCACCAGAAAATGGCTATCCCTCACATTATTTTCAGGTTGTACACGATTTTGAGGGTCACGCTAATACCCTGAGTGCGAGCCTTCAAAAAAAAAAAAAAAAGGAGCCCAGCGGAAAAGCAACAGAATGGGCCACTTGGCTAATGCACGAGATCAAGTCTAGCTCGAAGATACGATAACACGAAACATTTTTCTTTTGGGAACCCCACCGATCACCACAAGCACGCACTAAGCTGAACTTCACAAGCATCCAAAAGGTCGAAAGACACCAATCTGTACGTCCATTCGGATCGTCGGAAACACAAAAAAAAGAGCTCAATGCACCCAATGCCAAGTTCACGCTCAACATACGGTTGGAATGTCAACCTCGCACGAGGGCGCGGCACAGCGGCGGGTGAAGTTGTCCAGAAACGTCGCGATGTCCAGAAGGACAGGCAGCAGCTATCACAGATGGAGCAACGACTGAAGCAACGTCTTTTGCTCGGGGAAGGATCCCGCACGCAGTCAGAAGCAACCCAGCCACAGCAGACACAGCACAGATGCCTCAGCCTGCTGAAGGATAGCCGAATAGCTATCGACGGCATTTAGCACGAACCTTGGTCCGTTCAACCCAGATGGGCCGTGCCTGGAACTCTTTCCTTCCGCCGTTCTGACGAAGCTGTCCCTGCGACTGGGGAGGGGGCTCATCGACCAGTTGCGACTCGGCCGTATCCAGTTGGCAACGTGTAAAATTTAAGTCGTGGCTGCCTGCTATGAAACCCCTGGAAGACGAACACCAGTAAAAAAAGACGGGGGAGACCCTCTCTGAAGGAACCAACCACCCCCGGGAGGGCTAGTCTGACACAGAGTTGTCAACAAGAAAAAAAAAGAAAAAAAGCCACACGCCTGAGTGTCGCGCCTGACAAGCTTCGAAATAAAAAAAAACTGCCCAAGGCGGTTTTGAAAAATGACTGGGCCACCGGTCTTAAAGCGAACACTGCTTCAGAGGCCAGAAAACGAGGAATCACTTCGAAGCACACGTTCAAGGAACCGAGCGTCATCCTTTCAGACTTGCCGAAAAAAGATGGGCAACCTGGCTGAAGCATGAGTAAAAGTCTAGCCCGATAGAGCATAAGCTTTCCCTTCTCAATCACTGTCACACCACACACAAGGCTGAACCCCACAAGCACAAAAACGTCGAAAGACACCGATCTGTAGGCCCGCACGGGATCGTCGGACACACAAAACCCCGGATTCTCAAGCGAACTACAACTCTAAAAAGAGACGCCGTTCAGAAAAGACCTCGAAAAGGCAACTGACTGATCCCGACAGCAACTTCGAAAACCTGTCAAAAGCGGATCATCCGGTGGACGGCGGCTAGTCGTCCACCGGCACACTTTTGCTGCCATTGGGAAGCAGGGAAAAGTAGCAGGGGCGATCGCGAGAATCACAATGCCGACAACGACAGCACCGTTTGCCCCCTACACGCAGGTTATCAAGGATTACGCCACCGAGGCCGACGACAGCAAGCTGGTGAAAGCTGGCGGGCAGATGTCACGCTGCTTGGCATCGCACCTTGCGATGGTGTCCTGCAAGGACGCGCTGAAGCAGGCGATGAAGGCGCACCTGAAGCTCGAGCTGCCGGAGATGGACCAGAACGTGCTCGACACCCTGGTGAAGGACAACCTCGACCTGTCCGTCACCGTCGTTGAGAAGGTCGCCGCTGAAACCTCCGCAAAGCAGCTCGAAAGCGAGCTCGTAGACCACATGAAAACGCGCAAGGCGTACCACGAGGCCCGAAAGTGGCCGCACATGCAAGACCAGCCATTCGAGGTCCTCCCCGATGACCAAAAGGAAAACCCATTCGTCCGCACCCTCCCGGAGCCCCTTCGGCCCCGGAACGGCCTGCTGTACACGCAGAAGTCGGTGTACGAAGAGTTCGCCAAGCTGCAGGCGTCGCGGTCCGCTGAAAAGGAGCCGCCCTTCACGCAGGAGCAGTCGCGGGCCCTCGAAAAACTGGAGACGATCCTCAACAACATCGAGGCCGAGACGCAGAAGCACTACCAGACGGTGCCCCCCGTCGACGGCAACCGGAGCAACGTGCTGTCGCTCACGCAGGTGACCTTCACCACCGAGTCGCAGTCGCCGCAGCACATCAACATCAGGAAGCTGCTCTGCAACATCCCGAACCTCATCAAAGACGACACCGCCGTCCTCTTCGCCCGGCACGTCTTCGGCAAGGTCTTCGCACTCAGCGACCGGATCCTGCAAGCGCAGAAGAACCCGCAGCCGATCGGCCTTTACGTCGCGATGCTTCTGAACGAAGTCTGCCTCTTCATCCTGCAGTCCGCCCGCGATAAAGTCGAGGCGAAGGTCGTTGAGGAGCTGACGAAGCTGTTCGTGAAGTCGCAGAAGAAATGGCTCAACAAGGACATCGCGGTGAACTTCATCCGGTTGCACCTGATCGACGTCCCCGAGTTTGACCGCCATCTGACCAAGGCGCTGACGGCGGCGGAGGACCCCGCGCGGTATATCGTGGAGTTCGCGGGCAGCATCGTGCAGAAGTGCCTGGTCGACGAGAAGCTGACGAGCCAGAAGAACCTCCGGAGCACGCTCGAAGCGCTCGACAAGATCGCGAAGGCCGCGCGCATGCAGCAGCCGCAAGCCGCGCCGCCCGCCGCGGCGGAGATCGAGCAGCCGTCCCCCGCGCCGGCGCAGGCAGTACCCGCCTCCCCGGTGACCCCCGTGCAGCCCCCGACCGACGCGACCCAGCCGCGGCCGCCGCAGACCCCGCAGCAGCAGCAGCAGCAGCAGCAGCCGAGCCCCGTGACGCCGCAGCTGCAGACGCCGCCGCCGCAGCAGCAGCAGCCAGCGCCGCTGCGGGCCCCGCACGAGCCGCTCTCGTCGCCGACGACGCCGATCTCGCTCGCCAAGCAGGCGTCCGGCGAGGCGCCGCCGGTCGGTCTCCGCCGCCCCACGGTGCGCGCTCCGTCGCTCGTCACGACCCGACAAGGCGGGCAAGACACCCGCGACCGCGTCTTCCAGCTGCTTTGCGACTGGGTCCTGATCTGCACCAAGAGACAGCAGGTAGCCCTCCTTTTCTGACACTCAACCACAGTAATACCATGTTGTCGACGGCAAGCAAGTAAAACAATATACATTTCTTTTCGGCAGGAAACCCCAGAACAATGACCTGATGCAGAACGAAGAGACCTGAACGCGCCGAGCGCGGTACCGATGAGAACACATGCAGGTGGGATCATCATCGTCACCCTTGTTCTCCGCACAGATGCCATCACTTCGCACCATGCTCTTGTGACACTTGCATCCCATCCTGCCAGTATTCGGCACCCGTCTTTTTACGGACGGGAAAAACACGCAGTTGCTGCCCGCACTCAAGCTTTCCTTTTGAACGAGAACCGAAACAAAACTGAACCCACGCTAACAGATGCCCGGTGATGGGGAACAGCGCCAACCTCAGACGCAAGCCACTGAGTTCGTGAGCAAGTTGCAGCAAGCTGGCTTGCTGAAGGCTGACAACATGCTCGACAAGTTCTTCGCACTCTTGATGGAAATCAGCGTCGAAGACTATTGCAGCGAAGTGAGGCGATGCTCAAAGTAAGCCCTTTTCTCCTTTTGCCTTCTTTTTGCATTCCGAAGAAGACACCGACCTCAAAACACGATGATTCTGCGAGTCATGTAGGAAGACCCCTGGGTTTATCCAGTGTTCTTTTTGCGTTATGCTGCTGTGTTGTAGCGCGAGTCTCATTAAGTCGACGGTCTCATCAAGTCGGCGCTCACCCAATTGCAACAAACACTCACCACTCACAGGGAAGAAGTGAAGGGCAAGGGAAAGGTCGTGCCGAACGGCACCACGCACCCCCAAATCTTCCAGTCCGTGGACGCATTCTCGGACCTCATGGTCTTGTTGATCAAGGTGTGCTTGTCGCCGTTTTCTTGATAGTGCATTTGCACGGAAGGAAACTTTTCCGGAACAACGGTCACCCGTAGAAGTTATACGAAGCAAAACAACATGACGGTGGTGTCAGTACCTCGCGCTCTTACAAGAAACAAATAAATTCCCCCGGAGGCTTATACCCTGTTACACATGAAGAACAGAAGCGTTGACGAATGTGACCGTGGCTGGTTGTATCTCCCTCGTTCGCAGTTTGCGGAGTTGAAGAGTGCTGTGCCAATGGGTCGCTTGCAACCTATCCCTGCCAGTTCTCTGGAAGTCAAAGCCGTCCGCTGAAGGACAGGAATCGAGGAAGCTCCCCATTCTTCAGTCACTTCCGACCTTTTCTGACGCTGTAAGCATCAGCGAAGCGATGCGCACTTTTGGCAGCAGCATCAGAGAGTCTGCACCATTTCCACATCCGGGACCTTCCGGATGTTTTTTCGGGTATCCTGGGTTGGGGGCTGAAGGATTTCCTCACGGAATTGCACTGTGGAGGAGGATACGACTACTTTCTTTGTATAAGCACCTGCTTTGTAGGAAATGCTTGAGGAGACTGCCAGTAAACACAGGTAAAACTGGGTTTAGGGGTCGTAAGCGTTCAACAAAAAAGACCCACTTTGTAGTTGTACTGTTTTCTCCCCCTCTAGCCTCCTTCGAAATGAGCACAAGGCAGTCCCTCGAGTATTTCTGGATTTTCGGTGCGTTCTAGGGCCAGCTGGGTGGCTCACCGTGCGCGTTCTGGGGGACCCTGACCGGAGGACAGGAGTCTTTTTTGGCTAGCCAAAGTGAGAAAAAGAGCGAAAAAGTACGTACATTAGTGAGTAGAGAAGAGAACGAGTGTAAAATAATGGAGGTAGCCAAACTACCAGACCGGCCGAGACCCCCGCAAAAATATTTCTCACTTTTCTCTTTACTTTGATCATAGGTGTCACGGCAAGTTTTGGCAGCCGCTGCTTAACATAGTGCATGCTAATCCATGTGGTTCATGTACTTAAAAGAACTCAATGCTTAACAAATTTTGACGTGGGCGGCTTTGGATTTACATCTGAATGACACCTCAATACAACAAAAGTTGTCGACAACTAACAAGGAAAACAATAAAACAAAACTACGCATTTCTTTGTCCCTCAAAACCAGCAACAACAACAACGACTCCTCCCCCGACGGTTTCAACATCCAACCGATCACAGTGCTGCGCATGGGGCGACGACAAAGACCGCAAAGAAGAAGGGAAGAACGCCGCCGCCGAGGTGGCGCTCGTGAACAAGGTCGTCTCGGTCGTCTCGAAGGTGCTGATCCACAACCACGACTACCACTTCGCCAGCACCCGGGACCTCTCGCAGGTGCCGCTGCAGGAGGGGCAGGTGCCCCAGGACGAGTTCAAGCAGCAGCCATTCTTCCGGTTCTTCTCGAACTTGCTCCTCGCGCTCAACCCGTCCCACGAAGGCGAGGCGTCGTACAACACCGAAATGCTCGTCCTCTTCTCGGGCATGTTCCACCACCTCGCGCCCTCGCGCGTGCCCGGCTTCGCATTCGGCTGGCTGGAGCTCATCGCCCACCGCATCTTCATGCCCAAGCTCCTCCTCAAAAACGAGCCCGGATGGCCCCACTTCCAACGACTCCTCGTCGACTGCCTGCGCTTCCTCGAGCCCTCGCTCCGCAAAGTCGAGCTGACACAGCCGGTGAAGCTTTTTTACAAGGGAACCCTGAAGGTCCGCTTTCTCTAGACACGCGCATTTCTCTACCGGGCGACGCTGATCGTCCTGCGTCGTTTCATAAGTGCAAGCCCCAACTCCGCAAATATTAAGCCGCGTGCAGTATGTGGGGCAGAAGTCGGGCGTAGCAGTAACCTTCGCAATGAAGGCACGCGCAGCTGAGTGTATGTAGGCGATCCATACAACAGGTGCATCAGACGCAGCTTGATCCGAGAGCTCGCTAGGGGAGGTGGCGCTGCTCACCTGCCAGTCTCACAACTGACTGCTGCCAATCGAGTCGAGAAGAACGAAGAAAAAAGGAAAGGTGAAAAAGAAACGCGTGGAAACTGAACCGCGCCGAATAGGACCTCTGATACCACCGAAGCGCACTGTCTACGAAACGCACGAGGAGACAATCCGCGGTGCGCATTGCCGATCCGCACATGTATTAGCAGGGGAGATACCATTGCTATCCAACTGGCCCAAAAGCGACCTTCCCCGCGTAGGTTGCCACCGATTCAATGCTCGATTGACCTGATTCATCCACACCGCTGTTGCTAGCGTTGGTTCTTGCCTCGGTCAATTGTATCCACCTCGACCCCGCGGTTTTAACGCCACGGAGTTGAATCGAGTTGGATTATTCGGACATGTGTATTAGCAGTGGAGTTACCATTGCTATCCAACGGGGCCCAAAGACAATGCATCTTCCCCGCGTAGATCACCGCCGATTTAATGTTCGATTGACCTGTTTCATCCACACACTGCTGCTATTTGCCAGCGTTGGTTCTTATTTCGGTCAATTGTATCCACCTCAACCCCGCGGTTTTAAGGCCACGGAGTGAAAACGAGTTGGGCTCTTCCGGACGATGGAATTGCAACCTCCAACGCCCAACGAACTCACACACACACCACACAGGTGCTTCTCGTCCTGCTGCACGACTTCCCAGAGTTCCTGTGCAACTACCACTTCAGCTTCTGTGACGTGATCCCTCAAACGTGCATCCAAATGCGCAACGTCATTTTGTCGAGCTTCCCCCGCACGATGAAGCTGCCTGACCCGTTCACGCCGAATCTGAAGGTCGACCGACTCTCCGAGATTGCCCGCCCGCCAGACATCCTGTCCAAGTACAAGGAAGCGATGATGGACCCAAAGGCCGCGGTCACACTGCAAGAGGTCGACGATTTCCTGAACGGCAAGGCGCCCGACGACTGGCTGGCCGGGCTCCCGGAGCGCTTCCTGGCTCCCGAGGGAGGCGTCGGCAAGTACAACGCCCCGTTGATAAACTCGATCGTGCTGTACATCGGCGTGCAGAGCTTGGGGCTGTTCGAGAACGACAAGAGCATCCTCGAGTCGAAGGGAATGGACTTCTTCAAATACCTCTCTGCCCACCTGTGCCCGGAGGGGCGCTACCTATTCGTGGGCTCGCTGGCCAACCAGCTGCGATACCCGAACAACCACACCCACTACTTCAGCTGCGTCGTACTCCACCTCTTCCTTTCCTGCCACCCCGATGAGACACAGCAAGAAGCTGTCCAGGAACAGGTTACGCGAGTCTTGATTGAACGCCTCATCGTCAACCGTCCGCATCCTTGGGGACTTCTCATCACCTTCATCGAGCTTGTCAAGAACCCTACGTATGCCCCCGTTTCTGTATCAAAGACTGGGCCCCTTTATGTGTACGACATCACAAGATCAGTTAAGATGCAAACAAGAACAGGCTCCTTCCACGCACCCAACAACGAACAGGTACAACTTCTGGAGGAAGCGCTTCATCCACAGCTCCGAAGACATCACGAAGCTTTTCGAGTCCGTCGGACAGTCGTGCGTGGGCCCCAACAAACAGGGATGAAGACGGTCAAAAGAAAAGGGAAAAGGCAGCAAAGGCCACGGAAATGCGGAAGGAACGGAGAGGAAAGGGAGAGCGGGGTCTGCTTGCTTGCACAGCGGGCGCTTCGCTCTGCGGTTCAGCTGAACGCGCGTCGCGTCTGCGCTGTGTTACGAGCCTCGCGGAGCTGCTCATCGGGTAGCGTGTCCCTTTCGGGATTGCTCTCGCATTGTTGCGCACCCCACGTGGGTTGTTTTCAAGTTTCCTCTTCACCTCGTGTGGTTGCACCTGTCCTCTCTTCCCGACAGTTGACTTGAGAGACAGTTCGCCTCAAGACAGAAATTTGGTTCTGCGGCCTGTGTCTCCGAAGTATTGGGGATCAAAAGGACTTTCTGGAGCCATCCGACTTTGGAGGTGGGTCCAAAGGAGGCGACCACTCGAGGTGAGAACCTACGCTAGCGATAACAGCGGCGTGTGGACGGAACAGGCCGTTCGAGTGGTACCACGTGACTTCGAGCCGGTGCGTGCGAGAACCAATTTTGTAGTTGTATGCGTTGCGTACGGGCTGCACATCCGAGTATCTTCATTTTTGTAATTGTCATCGCGTCTGCTGTCTCCGGATGCTTCCGCAGACTACCTCCTACCGCCACCGTTTCTTTGTTTTGGTGTTCAATCAAGCCGCAACCGAGGGACGGATCGCAAGATGCATCCGCGCCCACCTCTCCATCTTTTCTCTCGTTCTCTCTCTCTCGCTCTCGGCTCGTATTATTCTCGCTTTCTTTTATTTTATTGGAAGTATGCCAATACTGCAGGGAATAGTTGACTAGACCTCTTGAGTTTGTGCTAACCACGAATTGGGGAGTCGGGAGAACCTACAAAGCCAAAAGCAGGACCGACCCCCCCGTTCGTGAGAAAAAGCGAAGAACAAAAACACCTTCGTTTTTCCATCTATCTTTGTCAAGAGCTGCAACTCAACTATTCTATCTACCTTGTGCGGTGTCACGGGATGTTTGGCAGCCGCTGCTGAACATCCAATCCATGTGGTTCATGTATTTAAAAGAACTCAATGCTAGACACGCCGGCCGCAAGCGGAAGAAGACGAAGGCGACCACACCCGACTCAGGGGAGCATCGAAGGAAGAAGAAGGTACCGAGGGCAAGCAGCTCTCAGAAACGACCGGGGACCACGGGCACACCAATGCCCTCGAAAGTGGAAAACAGGCACTCCTGCCCGCCCTCGTACTCGCCGACTCAGTCTTTGGAATCGCAAGAAAGCCAAATCCCGCTAGCGCCACAAATGCTCGACCTTGACGACGCAATGGCAGGTGACGACGTCATCCGATAACCTGGCTATCGAGGCAACGCATGCTAATCCATGTGATTCATGTACTTAAAAGAACTCAATGCGAAACAAACATAACGTGGGCGGCGCCAAAGCTTTACCAGCTTCGGCTGACACCATTTGCGCACTTAACCATGGTTAAGAAGACGACTGAAAGCATGGACACAAAGACAGCTCAAAGCATCAGAATAACACGAAAAGCCTCTAGGCAAAAACCCGTTTTCACATATCTTCTGTTGCATAAGATGCTTGGATCGCGCGTTAGGTTTCCGACGAGCTCCTGAGCAATTGCGCATTCAGACTTTCCGACTTTTCTTTTATGGCCAGGCGAGCGAACTTTAACCCTTTACGGACGGGGGAGATATATTTATGTCGAAAACGCGAGAACCCGCTGGGTTCGGACACTGGAGATTCAGAGCAAAGACACGCTGAAAAAATCGGTGTTTGCTGCTGCGAAGAGATGTGTTCCGAAACTTTTCCAAGGAGCACCAGGTTTCTCATTTTAAGGTCGTAAAACTTCCGAGTTTGACCCATAGATTCCCCAGAAGGCTTTTTCTGCGCGCTGGACAACCTTTCTCCCCCTCCGTCCGTAAGGGGTTAACTTTAATAACAGTCGGCTATGTTGGCATACGTTTTACTCCAAAAAAAGAAGAAACCAAAAAAAAAAAAAAAAAAGAGGTCGAAAGACACCAATCTGTACGTCCATTCGGATCGTCGGAAACTCAAAAAAGCGCCCCATCGGCACCGCCGCCTCTCCGCACTGCCAATCGCAGGGCACCGCAACAGATCAGCAGCTAACGTAGAGCAACCTAAACTTATAGTACTTTGAGCTCCAAACAAAAGATCGCCGTCGCTGTCGGCCGACCATCCGATTATCGCCGGCACAAGACACAGTGCACTCAACCACTTTCCCGACCGGCGTATCCTCTAACTAGCGAAGGGTCATTGTCGACGTTCGGTTGCCCACAACACAAGCGAAGCGTGCCGACCAGAGCAACGGGCAAGACGCTCCATCCCACGCGGGGGACGCGATGAGGGCAACACAGGGCGCACGACAAGCCACCACAGGCCGACCTCAGCAGGGAGGGCGCAGTCCCCTCCGTCCTGGCTCCAGCCGCGGCAGACACCAGCTGCGGCCAGCTGCGGTGGGCGTGCGTGTAAGCCGAACTTTGAGTGCGTGAGCCCCTCCGAAGAAAGGTCCATCACACTAGTTCCAGGCTGCTCAACCCGGGTCTCTGGGTCGCGTCCCTCTCCTTCTCTTGGTCGCCTGGTCTTGAGTCGGTGGGTGTGCGGCAGCGTGAGCCAAGCCCTGTGGCAAACCATTCGTCTTACCTCGGCGCCGGTCGTGTCCCCAAGCAGCTTGCGCCGCGCTCCTCATATCCGTAGCACACCGGTTTGTTCGGGCTGGGGCTCTGCCCGTTCACTCGCCGTCACTGGAAGCGGCGCTGCTCTCGGCCCCTTCCCGTGCAATCATTGTTGTCCATGGCGCGCGCCCTTTCGATTTTTCGAACCAGTCTCAGTCCATGGGGTTCCTCACTCTAGCTCTGCGGTGTTCTTCTCCTGGTGCCCTCAAACGGAATTCTTTTGTAATAACCGTAGTGCTATTCCCTTGCATCCTAATTAAGGGACAAGGGAAACCGCTTCCAATCCTAGGGGTATAGCTTAGGATAGTTACACAGTTACACCAAAACGAAGCCCAACGGGGAGGGGAAAAAAATGCGAACGTTCACTCTGGAAAAAAAGTGCCCTTTTGTTCCCTGTACACGCGAAGAGCAAATTGTCTTTTTACCTTATTCATTCCCATTGATAACAGTTGTATATGCTGGCCCGTTCGTTGGCCGGCGCGAGCCGCCGCAGCTCCGAAAAAAAAAAAGAATGTTCTTCCCTTGCACCTCTCGTCTGCAGCAGCGTCCCGCCTTGCTCTCCTTTTCCGCTTTCGCGTTTCCGAAGCTCTCTCGTTTCTAGTTTTTTCCCCCTGCCTTTCTATCTATCTTAGCACCTTGCACTACAAATCGGTGCCTTTCCTTTTTAGTTTCCCCCCGGGCAGCAAGATTCACAGCCCTACGCTACGAACAGCCGCCTGACAAACCAGACTCACACTGCTGTCCTGTCTGCAGACACTCAGGTTCCGCGCTGATGATGGTCCGCCTTATGTGTCCGTGGCTTAAAGAAACACGGCGCAGACGGGACCGGTGCGGGGTGTTGAGCACATACCCATCCCAAGCACGTTCTTGCAAGCCCCGGCAAGATTCACAGCCCAACTAAAGCTAAACTAATGGTTTCCCACCATTCCAGCACCCTGGGTACTTCGCGACATACACGACGCGCTGCCCTCAGCCCGCAGGTTTACTTCCCCGCACTCTTTTTCGAGGGAACGAACCAGTAAGAGTGCCAACGCTACTCTTTCTACAATGTAGTCTATTCATGACGACCAACTGCATAAAAGGTGTCACAGGATAAGCCGGCAGCCGCTGCTTAACGGCAGCATGCTGATCCGTGTGATCCGTGTACTTAAAAGCACCCAGTGCTTAACGGCACGACGAGTCAGTTGAGTCGCAGTCAGAGCCGGGGGGCCCTGAGTTTTTTAATTGATTGCTCTGACACGGTTGTAAGGGGCTATCTCCCCGTGACGGACTTGCCTGTTTTTATACTCATACCGCTGTCCTGTATGCGGACACTCAGGTCCCGCTCTGTCGTGGCTCGAAGGACCGGCGCTGATGGGCCAGCAGTGCGGTGTTGTGCACATATCCATTCCAAACACGTTGTTGCAAACCCCTCGCACTCAGACAGGAGTTCTAGGGTTGGTTGTAGTAAGTATTATTTGTATTATTGTATTATAAAGTTTCCCATTTTAACGTTAAAGTACTGGTGTATTGTTGTGTATTATTGTATTATTTGTACTACCTACCCCCCCCCCCACCCCGTGCATACGATGGATAGCCAAACCCCCTTGATTAAGATGGATAACGGGCGAGAATGCCAATCCATCTTAAACACGGGGGTGAGGTACCCCCGTGTAAGGCGACTACATTGTAGTCTACAGTGCCCCCGTGTTTAAGATGGATACCCCCTTGATTAAGATGGATACCGCCAAAACCCGAATTATTCATCCATCTTCTGCACGGGGGGGGGGTAGGTATTTGTATTATTAACGGCCAGCTCAATAATACTGCCATATCTGTTGCGCGAAGAGCAAGTTGTTCCACACCTCAAGAAGGGTCGTATTCTCATCTTTTTTTCTTCTTGCATTCCCCTGAATAAATACCATATGCTGTGATTTGATCTGAAGTCTTCCTTTCTCCACATTACTTCTTTTTTTTTCTCTTCCTTTTGGCTCTTTTTTCTGTCGGCCACCTTCTCAACTTCTTGCGCTCCATCCTTTTTTCTTATTTCTTTTCCCCTGAGTTTCTTTTTTTTTTACCTGCCATAACAATTGTTTAACAAGATCTCGAAAGCAACCCACTCTGACGACCGTTTCCGCTTCGATACTCAGAGTAACGCCTCGCAGCAGCCTTTTTTGAGACTTGCATCCCCCGACGGGCAGCCTCAATTCTGACGAAGTCGGGTAGTCCGAATTTGCTTGTTGTCACGAACGCGCTCAATCGGTAGCGTGTTAGTTGCTTCGCTGACCGACCGCTACCTTAACCATTGCACGAAGATTTCTCCTCCTGGAGTGGCCCATTCGCTCGAGATGGGTCGAGTTTTCCCCCGCTCGTCGTGGCGCTATGCAGAGTATCGCCACCGATTCTTTGCATTCTAGTCCCAAACGTCTGGAGTCTGCAAAAACAAAGCCGCCCGAACAATAATACAGTTTTTCGGGAGGGAAGTTGCACGGGGTGTCAGGGCCATACTATCTTCGAGCCTATCCCCCCATGAGAGACAGTCTTCTGTCTACGAGCCTATCCCCCCATGAGAGACAGTCTTCTGTCTACGAGCCTATCCCCCCATGAGAGACAGTCTTCTGTGTACGAGCCAATCCCCCCATGAGAGACAGTCTTCTGTGTACGAGCCTATCCCCCCATGAGAGACAGTCTTCTGTGTACGAGCCTATCCCCCCATGAGAGACAGTCTTCTGTCTAAACATGAAAACTAAGACTTCCCCCGCCCTTGAACACGCGACGCAACTTGCAGGATAGAAAATAGACACGCCCGCCCACCCAGCCCCGGAGGAAGGCAGGTGTCAAAAAGGGAAAAGAAAAGAAAGGAAGCATGCAACAAGTGAATTCTAGCGTTTTCGATGGCGCGGGTCTCAAGCTGCAGGAGAAAGAGGTGCTGATTGGGTATGTTGTTATGATCCTGTTGAACACTTGCTGCTTCGCTTGTTATGATCCTGTTGAACACTTGCCGAATTGCTTGTTGCTGTGAGTGGTATTGTCCCCTCGTGGCTAGCCGCCGCGCAGTCGTGAGAAAGAAGAGGGGCCGCAGCGTTTCAAGGCGGCAATCCCCCGCGAGACGAGCTCACCCGCCGGCCAGAGCGCCGGCCAGAGCGCCCGCTGCAGCGCCAACTCCGCCGCCGCCACTGTAGCAGAGCCGCAACCTGCAGCGCGCCTCCGGAGCGACGAAGTGGGCGAGGTGCGCTGCTGCGCTTCACATACATACGCACGCACACACACACACACACACACACGCAGTTGAACACGGACCCCCACTCGCAACCTGCGGGAGCATCGGCGGTTACTTGAAATTGAAGGAGTCGTGGACGCCCCTCGCACAGGAAGGCACCACGTGAAAACAGGTCTACAACACACACGGCGATGCACCCCGCTGCGTGTGAGAGAAAACGGCTGCTCCCAGAAAGACGTAAACCATGAGGCAAAAGCCCGTGCCAGACAAAGCTCCGCACAATGAGTAATCATCACGAGCGGGCGGCAGGAGCCTCGGCAGCAACGTAAAAAGGGCTGAAAAATGGGCCGCAGGGATTACCCACAACTGAGCTTTATCACACTCACACACACACACACACACACAGCGTGGTCGTACTTTCGTGAAGGGAGGCACCACGTTACAACGGGTCCGCAACACACACACACACACACA
>JAPJBO010001936.1:0-25095 GCA_030068145.1 Diplonema papillatum
CAAGAAGTAACGAACAAGAAAATTGCACAAGATGGTGTCCGACGACGTCTTTAGGATTTCGCAGGGAAGCAATCAAGGTATGTTAATTTACGAGTCATTGTAGAGGTTCTGGGAGATGTACGGTACTCATTTTGGTAAGATTTTGACCGATGCATTCAAAGAAACCTGACAGGAACCCGAAGCTGAGACGAACGACAGTGTTACGAGGGTCCGAACTTCGGGAGAACAAGACCCCCATTTCGACATCAGGTCTCCTACTGCCTTTTCATAAGTGCAGGAAACGGGGCTTCAGAGGGCCTGGGGTTCTCGATTGGTGGATGTGGCCGTCTTGTGCGGAAAGAATCAAGGTATGCGAATTTGCGGTTACTTGAAGAGGTTCTGAAAAAGCTGTGGGTACTCATTTTAGTGAGCCTTTGACCGATGCATCGAAATAAACTGTAACAGAAGCTCAGAATACGAAAGGGATTTCGAGAGTCGGAAAGTCGGAGGACAAGCCCCCATTTCTGAAGTCGGGGGAAGGTCGCCTATCGTGTTTCTTTAGCAAGGTACGTGAAGCTGCGTGCCGTTGAAGAGGTTCTAAGAAAGATATTCATTTTCTTTGGATGAATTCTTGACCGTTGCATCCAATCAAGAGACACACACAAAATATCTCCCTGTAGAGATCACAAAAAATTGCAAGCCCCCACCCAGGAGATGGATAATTGCCTGTTCCTGACACATTGTTGTTGTTTCTCCAATTGTATTCTGTCACCGAAGACCTGTCTTTGACTGATGATCAAGCACAAATCTTCGACAGCTTTGTTTTCTGACTTCCTGTTTGGGCAAACGAAACTGTTCATTCGTTGGCAACCAATCTATGAACATTTGCAGTAATTCAGCGCCGCTCTTGTAGTCTTTCTTGCGCCGTTCTCTGGCCATTTGCAGTCGTTCTGCGCCATTCTTTACATTGGCACTCAGTCTAGCTCCGTTCTTTGAACATTGGTAGTCGTCCCTGCGCCGCGCGTTGGTCATTTGCTTTCATCCTTTGGGCGATCGCTGGCGCCGCTCGTTGGTCATTGGCTGGTATTCTTGGCACTGTCTCCGGTCATTTGCAGTCGTTCTATCGCTGCTCTCTGCCCATTGCAGTCGTTCTATCGCTGCTCTCTGCCCATTGGCAGTCATGCTGACGCCGTTCTGTGGCCATTTGCTGTCCTTCAAGCGCCGTTCATTGGCCACGAGAGCACCGCCCTTTGGCCATTCACTGTCAGTCTGCCGCCGCTGTTGAAGAGAATTGGTAGTCATTCCAATTCCATTCTTTGGCCAGCGACGGTTGTTCTAGTTCTAGCATTATTCTTCGGCCGTTGGCAGCCAGTCTAGCGCCGTTATTTGAACTTTGGTAGTCATTCTAGCGCCGCTCATTGGTCGCATTGTGCTCATTCTAGCGTCGCTATATATTGTCATGCTGGTGCTGTTATCGGGCCATCTACCGTGCATCAAGCGTTTTTAGGATTTTGCTTACGGGCGTTTGATGTCATTCAAACACCGTTCTTTGGTCAGTCTATCGAACGCCGATCTGTGGCCGTTCGCTGTCAATCTGGTGCCACTTCTTAGGCATTCGTGGTCATCCAATCGGCATTCTATTATCAGCGATCGCTGTCATCTGCCACCGCTCTCTGGGCATTCGTAGTCGTTCTACCGCAGCTCCTTTCCCATTTGCTGTTATTCTGGCTTCGTCCTTTGGACATGATGAAGCGTTTTGGCGCCGGTCATTGAGCCGTTGTTGTTGTTGTAGCTTCCATCGAGGTTTCGGCGTTTGCTGCCGATCTTTGGGCGTTTGTTGTTATTCTAGCGTTCTTTGGTCTTTGCAGTCAATCGAGGACCGCTCTTTCGTCGTTTGTTGCCGATCTTTGGGCGTTTGATGTCATTCGAACACTGTTTTCTTTGTCCGCCGCTCTCTGGACATTCGTCGTCGTTCTACCGCTACTCCTTGGCCATTTGCTGTTGTCCTGACACCGCCCTTTGCGCATGATGAAGTGTTCTGGCGCCGATCCTTGGTAGTTGTTGTTATTCTAGCGCCGGTCTCTGGTTATTTGCAGTCGAGGGCCGTTTGCTGTGTCGCTGGCGCCGATGTATGGGCGTTTGATGTCATTCAAACACCGTTACTTTGCCATTTACAGTCGCTCGAGCGCCGATGTGTGACCGTTGGCTGTCAATCTGGTGCCACTTCTCAGGCATTCGTGGTCATTCAAACGCCGTTCTGATATCAGCGTGCTGTCATTCCGTCGCCGCTTTATTGGCACTCGTAGTCGTTCTACCGCCGCTCATTGGCCATTTGCTGTTATTCTGGCTCCGTCCTTTGGACGTGATGAAGCGTTTTGGCGCTGATCCTTGGGCGTTTGTTGTTATTCTAGCGCCTGTCTGTGGTAATTTGCAGTCGGTCGAGGGCCGTTTGTTGTCTCCCTGGCGCCGATCTTTGGGCATTGGATGTCATTAAATCGCCGTTTTTTTGTCATTAGCAGTCGCTCGAGCGCCGATCTGTGGCCGTTGGCTGTCATTCCGCCGCCGCTTTCTGGGCATTCGTAGTCATTGGCCATTTGCTGTTATTCTGGCTCCGTCCTATGGGCGTGATGAAGCGTTTTGGCGCTGATCTTTGGGCGATTGCTGTTATTCTAGCGCCTGTCTTTGGTAATTTGCAGTCGGTCGAGGGCCGTTTGTTGTCTTTTTGGCGCCGATCTTCGGGCATTGGACGTCATTAAACCGCCGTTTTTTTGTCATTAGCAGTCGCTCGAGCGCCGATCTGTTATCCGCCTGCTGTCATTCCGCCGCCGCTTTCTGGGCATTCGTAGTCGTTCTACCGCCGCTCATTGGCCATTTGCTGTTATTCTGGCTCCGTCCTGTGGACGTGATGAAGCGATTTGGCGCTGATCTTTGGGTGTTTGTTGTTATTCTAGTGCCTGTCTTTGGAAATTCTCAGTCGGTCAAGGGCCGTTTGTTGTCTCCCTGGGCCTTTGTAGTCTTTCTTGCGCCGTTCTCTGGCCATTTGCAGTCGTTCTGGCGCCATTCTTTGACCATTGGCACTCAGTCAAGCTCCGTTCTTTGGACATTGGTAGTCGTCCTTGCGCCGTGCGTTGGTCATTTGCTTTCATCCTTTGGGCGATCACTGGCGCCGCTCGTTGGTCATTGGCTGGTATTCTTGGCACTGTCTCCGGTCATTTGCAGTCGTTCTATCGCTGCTCTCTGCCCATTGGCAGTCATGCTGACGCCGTTCTGTGCCGTTCATTTTTGGCCACGAGAGCACCGCCCTTTGTCCATTCACTGTCAGTCTGCCGCCGCTGTTGAATAGAATTGGTGGAGAGTCGGCGGCGAGGCCAGGCACCTCGGGGCCGGATGGCCAGGCCGGCGACCCAGGAGCGGAGCTGTTCCCTGCGAGGGGAGTTCCTGACATGGATGCAGAGGAGGGCATTGCTTTCCGGCTTGCGGGCGTGCGGAGGAAGAGAGACGCGGACTCGGCATGCGATGAGGGAGGCGAGGACGAGCCCCCAGGGCCAACCCGGGGAATAACAAAGAAGGCCAGGGGACCGAAGTACGCATGGGACGTGGTGACACCCCCGGAGCTAGAGGACAGGTTCCCAATCTCGCTACACAGGAAGGCGGGGCAGGGGAGAGTGGCGGACGAGTGGGGATGGGCGGCCCTTAACTGGCTGGCAGTCGCACACGGGCGGCGGAGGGTGCCCTTCGCCGAGTTGTTCAGGATCCAGATGTGGCTAGCATGGGAGCGCCGCAGGTCCTCGGACTTCGAGACACCCATAGACGAGCAGCTCGCACTGCGAGGGAGGTGCACAGCGGAAACACTGACGGTGGCGGCTCGCGACCTTCTGGGCATCATCCTCCTCAGGGGGAAACCGCCTCGAAAGCACCCCCCGGGGAGGTGGTCTGCCCTCCTGGGGACGTTGCAAGACGGGGAGGAGGGCCAATGGAAGTATGCCAGGGCACACCCGAAAGGGAAGGGGATCCTGTTCATGGACACCGAGGCAGGAGAAAGCCGCCAGGACCCCGCATGGCACGAGCTCGACGCGGTCTACACGACTTTGTACGCCCAGGTCCCGCTGCCGCTAAAATGAGGCACGAGCCCCTGAACCAACGGGGGGAGCCCAATGGCCCACCCCCACCCCCAAACCTGGCGCACTCCCCTCCCCATCCCTCGACCCCAAACCCCCCCCGCTCCCTCTCCCACAAACACAAAACCCAACCCCCCCACCTCCCCACCCCCACCCTACCCCTCACTCTCCCCCGCACTCGCCCTTGTCTCTCACCCACTCCACCGCACTCTCTCTCTCTCTCTCTCTCTCTCTCTCGGACACCCTCTCACCCACACTGTCTCTCTCTCTCTCTCTCACTCACTCTCTCGCTCTCTCTCTCGTTCATTTCTTTTGCTGTTCACCCTTCCATCCCCACCCGTTTCCTTTCAGTTCTCTGTTTCTTCCCTTTCAGCCTCCTCTGTGCGGTATGCCCTTTTTTGTTTTGGTACAGGGTATGCTGTTTCTTTTTATGGCGGCTCGAGGGGTGCAGGTCCGGTCCGGCCAAGGTTTGCACTTCTCTTTTGTCACCCCCCCCTCACCATGCAACCAGCAAAAACACAAACAGGCCTCAACAGAGAAAATGAAAAAAAAACAAAGATGCGAGGTGGCTTGCCACCGCGGATCGAAGAGGGCAGGTGGTCCGCCACCAAAACTGAACCAGCCCTGATAAAATAGATTAAAATGGCCATGCTTATGTTTTTGTGGTGAATCTTTTGTCTCCTTCTGTTTTTCTTCGGTCTCTCTTTTGGTTTCCCGATCTTACAAAGGAAAAAAAAAAAAATTCTCCCCATCGGTGCTGGCGTGGAGGCCCCTTTCGCAGCAAGGCCAAAGACAGGAACCACAGATGCCAGCACATGGGTACTTCACTGGCTTACCGCTCAAAAAAAAAAAAAAGTTCTAGCATTATTCTTCGACCGTTGGCAGTCATTCTAGCGCCGCTCATTGGTCGCATTGTGCTCATTCTAGCCTCGCTATATTTATATATTGTCATGCTGGCGCGTTTGGTATCGAGCAAAGTTACCTAGCAGGTACTGCCAGTTACCTACCAGTTACTGTAAAAATCAGGCCGGGTTTCAATATTTTTTTCCCCCAGTTCGTACTGTTGTGTACTAGAAAGTTTGGGGGTTTCACCACCTGGGCGGGTTTCCCGAGGGATGCATCCAAGTTGTGTGCGAAATAACGAGTGAGGATAGAAACCTCACACAAATTATCTAAAACCTGACACTAAACAAACCGCAAAGGGCAGTGAAAACGCGCAGGACGGTGTACCCCCCGCCTGCTGGTGAGATGAGACTTTGTGGTGCTTACTTGGAAAACATTAATAAATTGTCCACAAGTGGCGGGTAAGGAAAGTCTCCAGCGACCAAGTGCTCTACCGAACATCCCGTCAAACGATTGTAACCGACACACCGCGACCGACCCCGCAACCTGTTATGCCGTGCAACATCCAGTCCCTCGGAGAAAAGCCGTAGTGACGAATTCGTCCACCAGCCACAAGACTTTTCCAGAATGTGATTTCTGGCTTCATTTTCCTACAGTCCCCATCGCCCCCTCCACCTTTCTGTTATGGCAGCACCAACGGAGGCTTCCCGCTGTTTCTGATTCAAAACGAAGTAGTAAGGTCCCTTGAACGGCAGGGAGCAAGGATAGGGAGTGAGCCAGCCCCCATGCTTATTTTTGTTGCCACTCACGTGCAAGCCGATCAGACGATGCAGTAACTTTACCTGCCCGGCAAGAAAGACCTCATGGAACCTGCAGCACAAGATAGGAAACTATCCTCACCTTTTAGAGTGAAGAGGTCAAAGGTTCTCATACCCAGTATCTCCAGCGCATCCGAAGTGGAATTCCTCCTCCGCATCGCAAGCGGGCTGTACTACGAGTATCACAAAGTACTGTCCCTCCGACGATCTCGATCATGAAGTGGCTCGTGGTGCTTGGTCCCAGTGCTGGAAGGGGCATGAGGGAAAATGAAGCGAATCTTGCGAGATGCAAACCACAAGAGTTCGTGACGAGATGGTAAGGCAAAGGTTTGCTGTAAGGAGTCCGAGTTACCGACTGTCATCCTTGTCATCCTTCCTCAGGGTCGTCTCAAAGAGCTTCTTGCTCTCTTGGCAACAGAGCGAAAGAAGCAGCTGGTCGAAGAAAAGCGGCTGTGGGGCAACACCAAGCAGTTGGCAGCAGAAAACGTTGAAGCTCGGAAAAGGAAACGATTCCATTCCGCTTGGACTACAGAACGGACTGGCAGAGACCAGTACCACTTCAGCAGTGCCAAGCTAGAGGAGCAAAATCGACAATAAGCCAGCGAAAAAAGGAAGGCCTGTGTTGGAGTGGCAAGAGAGCGAGGATGAGAAGGACATCGACTTTCTGCATGCAAGCTTGCTTGAGGGTGACATGGAGACTCACACAAAAGTTGCAGCGAAGGGCCCCCAGATGTGCAAATCCAAGACACGACAACGAATTCCCCCGGATGCCCTTATACAGAAGTCGACCAAGACAAGAGACCATTGGACCCGCCGCTGTTCTTCCACGAAGGAGATGTCAACGAGAATTGATGATTTGCTGCAAGAGTACATGGGTTGTTTTTCCTCCATCACATCTTGGCATCTGTTGCGAAGGGATCGAGCCTTGTAAGCGTCGAAGTTTCCGAGCCCTTTTTTCTGCTAAGTGCGAAAAGCTGCACAAAAATATTTATTTTGAGGCTGAAAAAAAGTTACCTGCCAGTTACTGTCAGCTACCTACCAGTTACTGTCAAAATCAGGCCTTCAAATGCGCCACATGCTGGTTCTGTTATCTGGCCATCTACCCTGCATCAAGCGTTTTTAGGATTTCGCTTACGGGCGTTTGATGTCATTCAAACACCGTTCTTTGGTCATTCGCAGTCTATCGAACGCCGATCTGTGGCCGTTCGCTGTCAATCTGGCGCGCATTCGTGGTCATCCAAACGCCGTTCTGTTATCCGATTGCTGTCATCTGCCACCGCTCTCTGGGCATTCGTAGTCGTTCTACCGCAGCTCCTTTCCGATTTGCTGTTATTCTGGCTTCGTCCGTTGGACATGATGAAGCGTTTTGGCGCCGGTCATTGAGCGTTTGTTGTTGTTGTAGCTTCCATCGAGGTTTCGCCGTTTGTTGCCGATCTTTGGGCGTTTGATGTCATTCGAACGCTGTTTTCAGTGCTCCTTGGCCATTTGCTGTTGCATGATGTAGCGTTCTGGCGCCGATCCTTGGTAGTTTGTTGTTATTCTAGCGCCGGTCTTTGGTCATTTGCAGTCAGTCGAGGGCCGTTTGCTGTGTCACTGGCGCCGATGTATGGGTGTTTGATGTCATTCAAACGCCATTACTTTGTCATTCGCAGTCTAGAGCGCCGATCTGTGGCCGTTGGCTGTCAATCTGGTGCCACTTCTCAGGCATTCGTGGTCATTCAAACGCCGTTCTGATATCAGCTTGCTGTCATTTTGTCGCCGCTTTCTTGGCACTCGTAGTCGTTCTACCGCCGCTCATTGGCCATTTGCTGTTATTCTGGCTCCGTCCTTTGGACGTGATGAAGCATTTTGGCGCTGATCCTTGGGTGTTTGTTGTTATTCTAGCGCCTGTCTGTGGTAATTTGCAGTCGGTCGAGGGCCATTTGTTGTCTCCCTGGCGCCGATCTTTGGGCATTGGACGTCATTCAAACGTCGTTTTTTTGTCATTAGCAGTCGCTCAAGCGCCGATCTGTTATCCGCCTGCTGTCATTCCGCCGCCGCTCTCTGGGCATTCATAGTTGTTCTACCGCCATTTGCTGTTATTCTGGTATGCTCTTGGAAATGATGAAACGTAGGTCATTCACTGATATTCTTGGCACCATCTCCGGCCATTTGCAGTCGCCGACAACGTTCTTTGGCCATTCGCAGTCGTTCTGGTGCAGCTCTTCGGCCGTTTGCTGTAATTCTGGCGCCGTGCCTTGGAGTTTTGGAGTCGTTTTACCCTGCTTCTCAGTGGCCATTCGTTGTCTCTCTGGCGCCGTCCTCTGGCCGTTTGTTGTCATCCTTTCGTTTTGTGGCTAGCGCCGCTTGTTAGCTGGTCAGTCATGCCGGTTCCGCACTCTGGGCATTTTTCGTCGTTCTAGCATCACTCGCCGGTTTGGGTCGTTTTATCGCTGGCGCCCTGGCCGTGCATTGTCTCTTGCACCATTCTCTGACTCTGACGGGTTTACCGTCATTTTAGCACCGTTCTGTGGCCATTACAAGTCGATGTAGCGCCGCTCCCCGGCCGTTCTAGCTGCTGGAAAATGATGCCGTTTCTTGGACATTTGGAGTCGTTCTACCGCAGTTCTGTGCCCATTCGTGTCTCACTGGCACCAGTTGTGGTCATTGTGTTCTCGTTCTAGCGCCGCTCTTCGGCCGTTTTGTGGGCATTTGGGGTCGTTTCTATCGCTGCTCTGGGGCCATTCGTTGTCTCTCAGGCGGTGTCCTCCAGCTGTTTGTGGTCACTCTAGCGCCGTTCTAGCACCGCTTGTTCAGCATTCACTGTGTCATTCCTGGCCCCGCCTTTCGGCCGTCCTGCAATTAAGGCGACATCCTTTGGACATTTGGAGTCTTTTTACCACTGCCGCTGCAGTCGTTCTACGGTCGTTGTGTGGCAGTTTGAGGTCATCGTAGCACTGTTCTTTGGCAATACCGTTCTCTGGCCGTTTGGGCTGGCAGTGCGCTGTGTTCTGGCACTGTTCTTTAGTCATTTGTGGTCGTTCTGTATCTCTGGCGCCACTATTTGACATTGTCCATGCACTCGTTCTAGCACCATTAGCTAGCTTCTTTGATACAATGCTTTTTCCCCTATGCAAAAGAAAAAGGAAATAGTCTTCCCATCAGTGCTGGCGTGGTTGGCCCTTTCCCCTGCCAAAAAAACAGGAAACCACATATGCCAGCACAAGGGTTTGCCATTTTAAGAAAACTCAACAAAGCTGATGCAATTCACAAGAAAGAGTCGCCGGGAAAATTGGCGCAAACTGACTCCACATCAATCTAACCACCAACGTCCGACTAGTCGAATTTCTGAAGTCATACACCCCCAACTACCAAAGTCGGAATGTGACTCAAAGTGACCCGGAATGAAATGCAGTCGTGGCTTTTCTAAAGCCACAAACCCCTCAACCACCCAAGTTGGAATGTAGCCCGAAAAGCTGACCCACAGTGACCCAGAATGAAATGCAGTCGTGGCTTTTCTAAAGCCACAAACCCCCCAACCACCAAACCACCAAACCACCAAACCACCAAAGTTGGAATGTAGCCCGAAAAGGTGACCCAAAGTGACCCAGAATGAAATGCAGTCGTGAAATGCAGTCGTGGCTTTTCTAAAGCCACAAACCCCCCAACCACCAAAGTCCGAAAAAGTGCGAAAAAGTGTCCCAAAATGACCTGAAAAAGTGACAGAAAGCGACCCGTGAACCAGTTTTTGGCCCTTTTGGGCCAATTTTTTTTTTGTCAAAAAGTGACCTGAGAAAGTCGCGGGTTCGGACGGACAGACAGACAGACAGACAACCGTACCCACAAACTAATAGTAACCACCAAACCACCAAAGATGGAATGTAGCCCGAAAAGCTGACCCAAAGTGACCCAGAATGAAATGCAGTCGTGGCTTTTCTAAAGCCACAAACCCCCCAACCACCAAAGTCCGAAAAAGTGCGAAAAAGTGACCCAAAATCCGAAAAAGTGACAAAAAACGACCCGTGAACCAGTTTTTGGCCCTTTTGGGCCAATTTTTTTTTTGTCAAAAAGTGACCTGAGAAAGTCGCGGGTTCGGACAGACGACAGACAGACAGACAGACAACGTACCCACAAACTAATAGTAACCACCAAAGTCCGAAAAAGTGCGAAAAAGTGACCCAAAATGACCCGAAAAAGTGACAAAAAACGACCCGTGAACCAGTTTTTGCCCTTTTGGCCAATTTTTTTTTGTCAAAAAGTGACCTGAGAAAGTCGCGGGTTCGGACAGACGGACAGACAGACAGACGGACAACTGTACCCACAAACTAATAGTAACCACCAAAGTCCGAAAAAGTGCGAAAAAGTGACCCAAAATGACCCGAAAAAGTGACAAAAAACGACCCGTGAACCAGTTTTTGGCCCTTTTGGGCCAATTTTTTTTTTGTCAAAAAGTGACCTGAGAAAGTCGCGGGTTCGGACAGACGGACAGACAGACAGACGGACAACTGTACCCACAAACTAATAGTAACCACCAAAGTCCGAAAAAGTGCGAAAAAGTGACCCAAAGTGACCCGAAAAAGTGACAAAAAACGACCCGGAACCAGTTTTCGGACAGACGGGACAAAATCTGACTTGCCACCTCCTCGCGGTGTCCCCTGGAAACGTGTTTTTCGAAACGCGGCCAAGGCAAGCAGTACCTCTCTGCTCCCTCGTGGGGCGGAAAGGTTGAAGATCGAAGGCTCGAAGGCAGAAGCGGCTTGACAAACCGTTTCCTCACCCGAAGGCTGGTTCTGCCCCCTTGTGGGGCGGAGAGGTTGAAGATCGAAGGCTCGAAGGCAGAAGCGGCTTGACAAACCGTTTCCTTACCCGAAGGCTGGTTCTGCCCCCTTGTGGCGGAGAGGTTGAAAATCGAAGGCTCGAAGGCAGAAGCGGCTTGACAAACCGTTTCCGTTTCCGGAAGGCTGGACTCCCCGGTGGGTCTTTCTTGCTGCGAAGGCGAGGTTGCTTTGGTGCTTGGCTTTTCTTGCGGGGCCAAAGTTGTGAAATTTCCTGTGTCTGTGCGAGAAAGGGTTGCTTGTGGCGAAGCGGCGGCCTTTCCAGGCTCCCAGCCGAACCCCCAGAAAGTGAAAAGAAGGGGTTCCCCAGTGCCGTGTGGCAGGCGCCGGTTCAATGTGAACCGGTGCGGTCAAAAAAACCGCGCCTGTCAGTGATGTGGTTGTGCCATTTGCTGTTTGTGTTAAAAAGAATTCGAAACACGGGGAACACCGGCCAGGCACCAGGTACACGTCTGGAAACAGTACGGCGGTGCATTTTTATTCCCAGGAGACTTGCTCCCAAGAGACTTTCCTTCACTCCAAGCGCCGATTCGCAAAATGACATGGCCGCTTGGTGAAGGAACTTCTCTTCGGGTGTAAGATCTTCCCCGCGGGTGGACGCGGAGGAAGAGGGTTCTTCTCGTATCCCACGAGAAAATTGAAAAGGAACTAGCCCAACACACCCCTAGCCCCATTTGTTTCCCGAACCTTTGAAAGAAGGCGGCCGTCTTGTCCAGGAAAGGGGGCCTCTCATCTATGGGAGGCCCGACTCGAGCAAGAAGAAGTTGAAACCATTCAAATTGAAACGACAAAAAAGGCCCGCAAACCCGGGCCAACGATTTAAAAGCTACAGTTTCTCTACTTTATTGGTGGCTCACCGTGGTCACCCGCGGACCTCCCTCGGGTTCGTGCGGAAAGCGGTACCGGTCCCCCCGGTGAAAGAAACATCCGCCGCCGACACCCTCTCACCCCAGAGAGGGGTACACACAAGCACCCCCCCCAAGCCGCGCCCCGTGCGCGCCCCCTCGCCGGGGAGAAGCGGGCGAAAGCCCACCACCTGCCCCTGAGCCGGGGAAGAGCCGGTTGACACCGGCTAGTGCCTTCGTTCAGGCACGCGTGAGGCCCACACCCGGCGGAGGGGTGTGAGAAGATTTTCTGTCGCCGGGCGCCCGACCGCGCACCCCGTGTCACCGCCTGCCCCTGAGCCGGGGAAGAGCCGTTTGACCCCGGCTAGTGCCCCCGTTCCGGCACGCGTGAGGCCCACACCCGGCGAAGGGGTGTGCGACGTACTTCGGCCGCCCGGGGCCGGGTTTGCGGGGGGACAAAATCTGACTTGCCACCTCCTCGCGGTGTCCCCTGGAAACGTGTTTTTCGAAACGCGGCCAAGGCAAGCAGTACCTTTGCTGTGGGTGAAAGCCCCTTACTTCGTATCTGGCGTCCGAGGCGCACCTACCCTTCCCGGGCGTAAAAGATCCTGCCCCAAGCTGCCCAGCAGGAACGGGGGGGGCGGTGCAAAGAGGCACCTTCCAGGTGAGCCTTGCCAAGTTTGACTCCCTTGTGGCCCTCTCATCGTGAAGGCGGGGTAAAATCGGGATGGTTACCAATGTGCCCCCGGTTTTTTGAATTAGTTGGCCCCAGTCTGAGTGACAGGTGGCGGCTTGTGGCTGAGCCGCGGCCTTTCCAGGCCCTTAGCCGACTCTCCTTTCGTTTTTCTGAGTCCCCAGTGCCGTGGGGCAGGCGCCGGTTGCAGTGTGCAACTGGTGCGGGTTCAAACCGCGCCTGTCTGTGTTCGTGGTTGTGCCGTTTTTCGTTGTGAAGAAGTGAACCCGGAGAACCCACCAGGTCAGGCACCAGGTTTCTTGTCTGGCAAACTGTACGGCCTGGTGTTTAAAAAAAAATCAAGGCTGTCTGTGCGGTTGGCTGTGACAAGTCCACTCCTGCATTTCACAAAATTTGCAGCAGGAGGGACTGAGTCACACCAATCGAAAAGACACCGGAGAATACCCGAGTGTCGGCCCACAAACGAAGTATTTGAACTTCCCCTTTTGGAACTTGCTTGTCTTGCCCATTTTTCCCAGTTTGCCTCGAAGGCCCCCGTACGATTCTTCCAAAAAAAAAAACCAACGATTTAAAAGCTACAGTTTCTGTACTTTATTGCAGGAGGGAACAAAGGAAGTTGGTACCAAAGGAAGCGAGCTAGAGAGGCGCACGGTGCAGGACGCAAGCCCCGCACTTTGTGTTCACCCCTAGCTCGCACACGCGCGCTACAACTCACACACCACCTACCCCCACCACCTACTACCCCGCACACACGCACGGAAAAAAAAGAACACACGCACACACCCGCACGCACACACAAAGAACCTCACACACACACACAACGCGCGCCCCCCAGGATGACCCGATCCGGCTGGAAAACAGTCGGATCGCCTGGCCGCCAGCCCCCGCATGTCAGCGAGGGGCGGAGGGCGGCAGCCGCGCAGCCGACGGCCTCGAAGCCGACGTCGAAGGCGGTGACGACCGCAAAGCAACGACAGGGGCCCGGAGAGGCCGCATCGAGAAGGGCAGCGACGGCTGCACCGCAGAAGGCCGGCGGGAGAGCGCCCCCGCCGCAGGAGGACCGCAGGGGGGACCGCCCCCTCTGCCGCGAGTTCAACTCGCCCGGCGGATGCAGCCGCCAGCCGTGCCGCTTCAGGCACGTGCCCACACCGGCCTGCATCGAGGCCCTGACGGCCTTGGGGTGCCGTCGGGCCGGGTGCCGGCACCGCCACGTCGCAGCGTGCGACGTCGAAGGCTGCAACGACGCAGCGTGCGAGGCGGCGCACCCGCAGGACCCACGGCTGATGGGTCGTCTGCCTCGAAGGTGGGAGCCGGTCGACGGTGTGCCTTCCCCTTTCTCCCCCCCCCAAGCACCGGGTCCTCCCCGGTCGCCGCCCGGTTCCAGACCGCCCCTGTAGCCCCGTGGGCCTTCTCCCGCCAGCTCCCGGAGCCGCCCGCCGCACCCACGGAGCGGACCTCCTCCCCGGCGGAGCCCGCTCCGGAGTGGAGGTGGGACAGCCCTTTCGACCCCGGGGAGGCGCTCCTGCTCAAGGAGGAGGAGCTGAGGGCCGCCATCAGGTGGGCAGCCCTCACCGAAGCCGCCGCCCTGTGGGCAGCCATGCGCGAGTCAGAGCCGCTCGCGCTTACGGAGCTGGGCTTCGCGGGCGAGGTCTGCTCGGGCTGCGGGGCGGTGGTCGCCACCCGGGGAGAGGTGGAGCACCACTCCGCCATGCACAGGGCGGAGGTGGCGGCCCGGGCCTGGGGGAACATGTACGGGACGTGCGTCCGGTATATGGAGGCCGGGCTGAAGGCGCACGCCGCCGGGGCCCTTGCACTCTCCCAGGAGTACGAGGCCCAGAAAGCGCAGATGACGCGCGAGGGGAAGGAGAGGGAGGGGATCGCCCTCGAAGAAGCGAGGCAGTGGCCCCGCAGATCCTTGCATCTGCAAGTCGGGGAGAGGGAGGGGAGGAGGGACGTCGCCTTCTTGGAGGCGGCGGAGGCCACAGAGGCCCTCGCCCAAATGAAGGAGGACAAGGAGTGCCGCCTCGCCCTCGCCCTCGCCGCCCTCGCCATCAAAAAAGATCCCCCCGGACCCCCGGGCTGCGACGTCCTCATGGGGTCGCAGCGGCCAGAGGCCGACCCCCCCCAACCCGGCGAGCACAAGGACCCGGGGAGCGACGCGCCCATGGGGGAGGCCCAGGGGCCGGGCCCTGGTGCCGAGAACCCCGCCAAGCGGCCGAAGACCTCAGGCGACTGAGCGGCTCGGCCGCTCGGCGGCGAGCGCGGCACCCCCAGAAAGGACACCCAACAGGAAGGGGAAGGGGGGACACACACACAGGTCCGCAACGAGATCGCTGGGGCGCGGTGGGGACGACCTCACCGTGGATGGTTGCGTCGAGCCGCACCCGGGGCCCGCCGCGCCCCCCCCACCGGCCCCGGCCGCCCCGCCGCCGGTCTGCCTCTGCGGGCGCCTGCCGGGAGTCCAGGGCAGGCACAGGAACATGTGCCCCCTGTCGCGGGCGTACCGCCCGGACGCGGCCCCGGCGGCACCACCGGCCGACAACCACCGACGCCGAGCCCCGGCGGCAGGCCAGGCAGCCGACCCAGCGGCGGGGCCGGCCCACGCAGCGTTCGAGGAGGAGATGCCGTTCTCGTTCGCGGAGGTCAGCGCACTGGCTGTGCCCAAGCTGGAGCGGATCCCGCTGGATGCGCAGCTGGTGGTGGCCGCGCAGCTGGCGAAGGCGCTACAGCTGGCGGCCACGGGGAGCGTAACCGGGTGGCTCCGGTTACACTCCTTCGCCACCCTCGTCCTCTTCAAACCGCGCAGAGGGGGGAGGAAGAAGGTGGCGGCCGCCCTGAGGAGTCGCTGCCACCTTTGGGCGCACGGCAGGTTCGGCGAGCTCTGGACGGAGGCGCAGGAAGTGGCGGCAGGCAGGAGGCAGGCGGGCGTGCCCCCGGTCCGGTTCCTCGTGATGGACGAGGACGACAACCAGATCGGGCGGTTCGTCGGTCTGGCGACAGACGTGGAGGACGCCGACCAGCTGGATGCGAAGACCGTCCAGCAGGTCATCCGCAAGACGAAGGCCCGATGGTTCGGGAAGGCGGTGGCCGCGCTCTCGGCGGCGAAGGTGGCCCCAGTGAACGAGGAGACACTGGGGGTCATGAGAGAAAAACACCCACAGGCGCCAGAACCCCCCCTCCCCCCAATACCACCACAGGCGAACGCGGAGATCGACGTCTCTTGGGGGATCGTCATTAAGACGCTGAGGGCGCTCCCCCGAGGGACGGCGCCAGGGCCGTCGGGGCTGTCGGCGCAGCACCTGCTGGACCTGGTGAGCCCGGGCTCGCCGATAAGGGCCCCCCTGGTGGCGGTGATCGCGCGGATCGCCACCGGGAGCCTCCCGGACGAGGCCCGGCCGCACGGGTTTGGGGCCAGGCTAGTGGCCCTCGAGAAGAAGGACGGGGGTCTCCGGCCCATCGCCTGCGGAGAGGTCCTGAGGAGGATGGCAGCCAAGATCTTGGCCAGGGACAAGTCCGTGGTGCAGGCAGTGAAGCCCATCCTGGAGAGGTGCGGCCAGACCGGGGTCGGGATGAAGTCCGGCGCCGACGCCATGGTCTGCGCGATGCGGTGCGTGGGAGAGGCGTACCGGCGCGACGGCCAAGGGCGAGGGATCCTGAAGGTGGACCTGCAGAACGCCTTTAACAAGGTGAGCAGGGAGGCCATCTTGCAGGCAGTGGCCGAGAGCGCCCCAGGCCTCCTGCCATACGCGATAGCGGCGTACGGGCGCAGGTCACGGCTTTCCTTCGGGGAGGAAGTGGTCTGGTCCGAGTGCGGAGTGCAACAGGGGGACCCACTCGGGCCGTTGTTCTTCTGTCTCGTGTTGGAGAAGGTCCTGCGGAAAGTGGACTTGTCCCTGGCCGAGCGGCTGCCACCCTTGGGGGCCAATGATATTCCGCAGGGGGCCCTAGCCCCGGCCCAGCCCCAAGAACAACAACAACAACAACCACAGCAACAGGACATGGAGGTGGACGGGGCAGGGGCGGGCCCAGCAAACCCGGTACAGGAACCAGCCCCCCCGGTACAGGTACCAGCCCCCCCGGTACAGGTACCAGCCCCCCCGGTACAGGCCCCCCCCCCGGTACAGCACAACCGGACGCGTTGCGGGTGTCCCAGCTAGACGCGCGAGCGTTCTACCTGGATGATGGCGCCGCGGCGGGGCTATGGGAGCACCTGATCGCGTGGCTCGCCGCATTCGAGCTGGAGGGGGGCGCGGTGGGAATGCACCTCAACAGAGGGAAGAGCGAGGTGGTCTGCCTCGCGGGCGAGCGGGTGCCGGACGAGTTCGCGGCCATGACCCGGTGTTCACTGGAGAGCTGGGAGATTCTGGGAGCACCCTGTGGGTCCGAGGCCGCGGTGCGGGAGGCGGTGGCAAAGGTCCTGGACAGGGCCGAGAAGCGGGCAAGGGCCATTGCCAGCCTCCCGGACCCACACACGGCCCTGGCCCTGTTGAACTCGTGCGCGGGGTTCGTCTGCGTGGTCTCCCTCATGCGGGCCACGGGCCCGGTGGCGGACTACGGGAGGGTGGACGCCTTCATGCGGCGAGCCCTGGCGAGGACCCTCGGGGCCGAGCTGGGGGACACCGAGTGGGTGCAGGCCTCGCTGCCCCTGAGGCTGGGCGGCCTAGGGATGCACTCGTGCGCCGACTCGGCGGCCGTGGCAGGGGTGGCGGCGACCTTGGAGGGCATCAAGGGGCTGCCGCTGCTGACGAGAGCCCCCGGGGGGGGGCCACTTCAAATCACACTCACACAGGACTCCGTATGCGCGGCGTCGCTCGCCTGCCCCAGACTTGCACTCTTTCCGGAAGTCCTGACCGAGGTCAGAGACTCACTGCAAGCAGGGGCAGCGGGCGCGCCACGCAAGCAGAAGGAATGGAGTGGGAAGATCTCCGGGGCCAGGCAGGCGGGCCTGCTGAGGGATCCGCTCGTCGGGGTCAGGGGCCAGGCGAGGATCCGCAGCTGTGCCGCCAAGCACGCCTCCACGTGGCTCTACGGGGCGCACAACGCCCCGGACGACCTCTGGATGTCCCCAGCCGAGCTCACAGTGGCAGTGCGCTTGCGGCTGGGGATGCAGCTGGCGCCGCAGGCACGCGAGTGCCGGCTCTGCGGGGCGGCCGAGGCCGACCGCTTCGGGGACCACTCCCTGACGTGCCTCAACGCGGGGCTGCGCACGCGGGCGCACACAGCGCTCCGCAACGAGGTGGGCGCCCTCGCGAGGGAGGCGCTTCTCTGCCCGGTCCTAGAGGACCGGCCCTTCACAAAACACCCACACAGGAACAAGCGCGTCGACGTAGCGTACACGCGCGGAGAGAAGAGGAGGCTGATCGACGTGGCGATCACCTTCCCGCTACAGGCGAACGCGGTGAAGAAGGCGGCGGAGACCGAGGGTGGGGCGGCCACGAAGTACGAGGCCGTCAAGCGGCGGACGTACGACGGCCCCATCCTGGCGGAGGCTCCTGAGCAACAGGACCTGCTGCTGGTCCCGATGGTGGTGGACACCTTCGGCGCCTGGGGCGAGTCGGCCCTGCCCGAGCTGCGGGCGCTAGTGAACGCAGTGCACAGGAGGCACGACTGGGAGACCTACGCGGCGGTCTCCCACCTAGCGTTCCACAGGCTCAGCTTCGTGGTGGCAAGGGCGGTGGCCCGCATCGCCCTCGTGAACGCGGACGTGCACCTCGGGGCGCGAAGGGTGGAGGAAGGCGAACTCGAGCTGGACGAAATCTCCACGGACGACGGGGCAGGCAGCAGCAGCAGTAGCAGTAGTAGCAGCGGCAGCAGCAGCGGCGGCGGGGGCGGCAGCAGCAGCAGCAACAGCAGCAGCAGCGTCGCGAGCGGCGGCGGAGGCGGCGGCGGCGCCCCGGAAGGCGGAGGCGGAGGCGCCCCCGGCGGACCGCAGGCCCCGGCAGCGCAGGGACCACCGCCCCTCCCCCCCCCGAATGACGAACAATCACAGGAGGGGGGGCAGGGTGAACAGGGAGATGAGGGACGAGCGCCCGGCGCCCAAGCTGCCCCTCGGGGGCAGGTGCAAGGGGAAGTGATGCCGATCACTGGGGGGGTAGAGCCGATCCCCCGAGTCCCCCCCCTCACCACCCAGCGCCACACACCCGGGTCACGTGCGAGCTGTAGCGGGCCAGCCGTCACGACCGACCACACGCATGCCGGACCAAGGGCACCCGGCATGCACACCACCACCACCAACACACACACCCAGGGGGGCGGAGGGGTTCGGCTCTACCACCCTTTTGCTAGGCAGAGCGACTTCCTGCACCGGCCTTCGGGGGTCAGGGAGGGAAGTCCAGCGGTGCCCCCTAGGGCTAAGTTGGATGGAAACGCCGTTTCTTTTAGTTTTTTCGAAATATGGAAACGGAAACGGAAACGGAAACGGAAACGTTTCCGTTTCTTTTAAAAGAAACGCCGGAAGGCTCCTCATGCTGAGGGGTCCTATAGGATACCACTTCGCGGGTCCTTCTGTGTGTCCGTCGGGTGTCCGTTTCCAGCCAAATTTTGGCTTTCCTTTCAGGGCGGGATCACCTTCTTCTTTTGATCTACCAGCAGGCACTTTTCTTCCTCCGTCTCGGCCCCTTCTTGTGTGTTCGCGGTCTCGTTTGTGCAGAGCAGTCGCTGATGCTCACCGCTTTCTTTCGTCGGCGATCTGACACGAGCAAATAGGTAACCACAAGCTAATGATGCAGAATGTCGTCACATGCGGATGCTGAGGTTTTCTGACACCAGATTCCACTCTTCTGTGCCTACCACTTCGTCCTCTGCTGCTTCCAACCCGCGTTCTCATGTTTACTTGTATCGGCGGCCGTGCCGAGTGGGGCTTTTTGAATCTGCCGTCCTCTTCTGCATTGTCGGTGGGGTTCTTCCTGCCGTCGCTGTCTATGCTCCGACAACACCGCCCGATGGTGCCCCTTCGTGACGGTTGCCACCCGTCGTCGTATGCAAGGTGCACTGTGGCAAGCGATGCCGCACACGTTACTGCGTGGCCATCGCTTTTCTGGCGGGTTTAACATTGCCCCGGCATACGTGTGCCCTTCTCACCTCTCACCTCCTGATGCTGATTGCACTCCCTCTTTGTCTTACGCCGCCGAAAAACCCCGGTCTTGTAGCCTGTGGCGCGGCGGTGCTCCCGCTGTCCTGAACGATCGTATCTGTATAGCCTATTATTGGAAGCGGATGTGCTTTCCCGATCGTCTTCAGCGCGTTGGCCAACGGCCTCGCATCAACAGAGCATCGTCGCCACAACAGCCATTGGTATAAAGAGCTGCAGACCTCAAAGTCATCACAACCGGATGCGTGTGGTTGCGCTGCTCCACGCGGTCGCAACTCTTATGCTTCTTTCCTCCCTCTTTTTCGGAGCCTCCTTGTCCATGGTTTCCCACTGGATTGCGGGGTCCGCCGTTCGACACACATTTCCGGTCGGACCTTCAGCCAGTATACTAGTGGCATACCAGCCGTTTCTTTTGAAAAGAAACGGCGTTTCCATCCACCGCCAAAAAGAAGGAAACGGAAACGGAAACGGAAACGGAAACGTTTCCAACGTTTCCATCCTACATAGCCCTAGGGGGGGCTCACCAGCGGCGGCCGGACAGACGGCAGGGCCCGCAGCAGCGCCGGAGGAGCGCATTCTCTGTGTCCCTGGGGAGGGTGGCTCCCTCCTTGGGGACACGGAGGGTGCGCCGGGGCGGACGCCCCCGGAGAAGCAAGCAGCCGTCCCGGAAGACGAGGAGATGCCGGCCTCGGACGGCGCGCAGGCTGACGTCGAGCCACCGAAGGCGACGCGACGGGAAGGCGAAGTCCCCCCCTCAACGGCAACACCCCCAGTGCCACCCGCACCCCCAAAAGAAACAGTAGCACCCCAGCCCCCCCAGCACGCCGCGGCCGGAACGGCAGAGGGAGTGCGGGTGGCTCCCCTGCGCCCAAGGCAGGCTGGAAAGGCGAACCCCAAGAGGGGACCGAGTCAAGTGGACTCGAGGGCGGGTACTGGGGCAACAGGGAGCGGGATCCGAGGCCCCTCACAGCACCCCCCAATCCAACACGACACCAACATGCAGGTCGAGGAGGCAGAGGCGACGAGGAAGGACATCCTCAAGCCACTCGAAGCAGGCAGGGCGGGCACGGCGTCGTCGCGCGACGGCTGGCGATGCGCACCCCCGAGGGCAACCCCGTCCGAGCCGTACAGGCAGAGACCGCGGTCGATGGGGACCAAGCGGGACCCGTTGGGGGTCGAGGATGGGCCATCCTCGTCGGTCGTGCCGCCGCTGCCACCGGCCGGTCCAACCCCAAAGCCGCAGGTCCGCAAGGGGGAGACCGCCCCGGCCACCTCGAAGCCCCTGGATCCCCCCGGAAAAGGTCGACCCCCACCAAAAAAGCAAGGGCTACCAAAAGGCCCCAATCCACACACACAGGCGCTCAAGCTGCAGGCAGCCGCGAAAACCCCCCAGCCCCCCGAAAAACGCCAACCACCAACAAACCCACAGGCACCCCCCCAAAAACGAGAGCTCCCCCCCCCGAAAAACGCCTCAGCATCTGAAACAAACCCGCAGGCACCCCCCCAAAAACGAGAGCTCCCCCCCCCGAAAAACGCCCAAGCATCCGAAACAAACCCACAGGCACCCCCCCAAAAACGAGAGCTCCCCCCCCCGAAAAACGCCTCAGCACCCGAAACAAACCCGCAGGCACCTCCCCCAAAACGAGAGCCACTCCCCCCGAAAAACGCACCAGCACCAGAAACAAACCCGCAGGCACTCAAGAGAAAAGACCCCCCGGTGGGACTGAGCAACCCACAACTCTTGAAAAAACCGCGCCCCCCGGGGGACGACCAGCCACCACCGCCCCCCCCGAAAAAGGCTCCCTCCCCCCCAGAAATAATAATAATCGCCGCCCATCAGCCACCGCCCCGGCTGAAGCGAAAAGACCCCCCCTGCTCCATACTCCTGGGTGAGAAATACTGCCCCAAAAAAGCCCGCCCTCAGGACCCCAGCCTGAGCAAGAGCGCCCAAAACACCCAGGTGCAGCAGCAACCTCACCCGAGGCACTCTCCCAGACCGGTCGCAAGCCGGTCGCTTGTGGAGGGTGTCTCCCCGAGTGAGTTGAGCGGCGTGATCGTACCCTTGCCACAGTCTGCCGGTTCAACCGGACTCGCCCAGACTGGACGATCACCAGGTACCCCAACGACCGTAGAAAAACGGAATTGGGGACCGCCAAGCCGCGCCACAGCGAGCGCAGGGGTTCCGACGCAAGATCCGGCTAGCCACCGGGCACCCCTGCGGCAGACAGCGCAAGGACTGGCCAAGTCCCGCGTGGAGGGTGGCCCCTCCATCGCGCCGCGTACACGGTGAGAACCGTGGGTAGCACCCTCTGCATCTCTCGAATCTCTGAGTTTTGAGTTTTAGTGGGTAAGTCCCGACGGAAAAACGGACAGTCCCACACTCACAAGTTTGGTCCGGCTTGTGGTCGTGCGTCACGCATTTCTCCCCTCAGTTACCAAAAAAAAAAAGTGTTCACTGGAGAGCTGGGAGATTCTGGGAGCACCCTGTGGGTCCGAGGCCGCGGTGCGGGAGGCGGTGGCAAAGGTCCTGGACAGGGCCGAGAAGCGGGCAAGGGCCATTGCCAGCCTCCCGGACCCACACACGGCCCTGGCCCTGTTGAACTCGTGCGCGGGGTTCGTCTGCGTGGTCTCCCTCATGCGGGCCACGGGCCCGGTGGCGGACTACGGGAGGGTGGACGCCTTCATGCGGCGAGCCCTGGCGAGGACCCTCGGGGCCGAGCTGGGGGACACCGAGTGGGTGCAGGCCTCGCTGCCCCTGAGGCTGGGCGGCCTAGGGATGCACTCGTGCGCCGACTCGGCGGCCGTGGCAGGGGTGGCGGCGACCTTGGAGGGCATCAAGGGGCTGCCGCTGCTGACGAGAGCCCCCGGGGGGGGGCCACTTCAAATCACACTCACACAGGACTCCGTATGCGCGGCGTCGCTCGCCTGCCCCAGACTTGCACTCTTTCCGGAAGTCCTGACCGAGGTCAGAGACTCACTGCAAGCAGGGGCAGCCGGCGCGCCACGCAAGCAGAAGGAATGGAGTGGGAAGATCTCCGGGGCCAGGCAGGCGGGCCTGCTGAGGGATCCGCTCGTCGGGGTCAGGGGCCAGGCGAGGATCCGCAGCTGTGCCGCCAAGCACGCCTCCACGTGGCTCTACGGGGCGCACAACGCCCCGGACGACCTCTGGATGTCCCCAGCCGAGCTCACAGTGGCAGTGCGCTTGCGGCTGGGGATGCAGCTGGCGCCGCAGGCACGCGAGTGCCGGCTCTGCGGGGCGGCCGAGGCCGACCGCTTCGGGGACCACTCCCTGACGTGCCTCAACGCGGGGCTGCGCACGCGGGCGCACACAGCGCTCCGCAACGAGGTGGGCGCCCTCGCGAGGGAGGCGCTTCTCTGCCCGGTCCTAGAGGACCGGCCCTTCACAAAACACCCACACAGGAACAAGCGCGTCGACGTAGCGTACACGCGCGGAGAGAAGAGGAGGCTGATCGACGTGGCGATCACCTTCCCGCTACAGGCGAACGCGGTGAAGAAGGCGGCGGAGACCGAGGGTGGGGCGGCCACGAAGTACGAGGCCGTCAAGCGGCGGACGTACGACGGCCCCATCCTGGCGGAGGCTCCTGAGCAACAGGACCTGCTGCTGGTCCCGATGGTGGTGGACACCTTCGGCGCCTGGGGCGAGTCGGCCCTGCCCGAGCTGCGGGCGCTAGTGAACGCAGTGCACAGGAGGCACGACTGGGAGACCTACGCGGCGGTCTCCCACCTAGCGTTCCACAGGCTCAGCTTCGTGGTGGCAAGGGCGGTGGCCCGCATCGCCCTCGTGAACGCGGACGTGCACCTCGGGGCGCGAAGGGTGGAGGAAGGCGAACTCGAGCTGGACGAAATCTCCACGGACGACGGGGCAGGCAGCAGCAGCAGTAGCAGTAGTAGCAGCGGCAGCAGCAGCGGCGGCGGGGGCGGCAGCAGCAGCAGCAACAGCAGCAGCAGCGTCGCGAGCGGCGGCGGAGGCGGCGGCGGCGCCCCGGAAGGCGGAGGCGGAGGCGCCCCCGGCGGACCGCAGGCCCCGGCAGCGCAGGGACCACCGCCCCTCCCCCCCCCGAATGACGAACAATCACAGGAGGGGGGGCAGGGTGAACAGGGAGATGAGGGACGAGCGCCCGGCGCCCAAGCTGCCCCTCGGGGGCAGGTGCAAGGGGAAGTGATGCCGATCACTGGGGGGGTAGAGCCGATCCCCCGAGTCCCCCCCCTCACCACCCAGCGCCACACACCCGGGTCACGTGCGAGCTGTAGCGGGCCAGCCGTCACGACCGACCACACGCATGCCGGACCAAGGGCACCCGGCATGCACACCACCACCACCAACACACACACCCAGGGGGGCGGAGGGGTTCGGCTCTACCACCCTTTTGCTAGGCAGAGCGACTTCCTGCACCGGCCTTCGGGGGTCAGGGAGGGAAGTCCAGCGGTGCCCCCTAGGGGGGGCTCACCAGCGGCGGCCGGACAGACGGCAGGGCCCGCAGCAGCGCCGGAGGAGCGCATTCTCTGTGTCCCTGGGGAGGGTGGCTCCCTCCTTGGGGACACGGAGGGTGCGCCGGGGCGGACGCCCCCGGAGAAGCAAGCAGCCGTCCCGGAAGACGAGGAGATGCCGGCCTCGGACGGCGCGCAGGCTGACGTCGAGCCACCGAAGGCGACGCGACGGGAAGGCGAAGTCCCCCCCTCAACGGCAACACCCCCAGTGCCACCCGCACCCCCAAAAGAAACAGTAGCACCCCAGCCCCCCCAGCACGCCGCGGCCGGAACGGCAGAGGGAGTGCGGGTGGCTCCCCTGCGCCCAAGGCAGGCTGGAAAGGCGAACCCCAAGAGGGGACCGAGTCAAGTGGACTCGAGGGCGGGTACTGGGGCAACAGGGAGCGGGATCCGAGGCCCCTCACAGCACCCCCCAATCCAACACGACACCAACATGCAGGTCGAGGAGGCAGAGGCGACGAGGAAGGACATCCTCAAGCCACTCGAAGCAGGCAGGGCGGGCACGGCGTCGTCGCGCGACGGCTGGCGATGCGCACCCCCGAGGGCAACCCCGTCCGAGCCGTACAGGCAGAGACCGCGGTCGATGGGGACCAAGCGGGACCCGTTGGGGGTCGAGGATGGGCCATCCTCGTCGGTCGTGCCGCCGCTGCCACCGGCTGGTCCAACCCCAAAGCCGCAGGTCCGCAAGGGGGAGACCGCCCCGGCCACCTCGAAGCCCCTGGATCCCCCCGGAAAAGGTCGACCCCCACCAAAAAAGCAAGGGCTACCAAAAGGCCCCAATCCACACACACAGGCGCTCAAGCTGCAGGCAGCCGCGAAAACCCCCCAGCCCCCCGAGAAACGCCAACCACCAACAAACCCACAGGCACCCCCCCAAAAACGAGAGCTCCCCCCCCCGAAAACCGCCTCAGCATCCGAAACAAACCCGCAGGCACCCCCCCAAAAACGAGAGCTCCCCCCCCCGAAAAACGCCCAAGCATCCGAAACAAACCCACAGGCACCCCCCAAAAAACGAGAGCTCCCCCCCCCGAAAAACGCCTCAGCACCCGAAACAAACCCGCAGGCACCTCCCCCAAAACGAGAGCCACTCCCCCCGAAAAACGCACCAGCACCAGAAACAAACCCGCAGGCACTCAAGAGAAAAGACCCCCCGGTGGGACTGAGCAACCCACAACTCTTGAAAAAACCGCGCCCCCCGGGGGACGACCAGCCACCGCCGCCCCCCCCGAAAAAAGCTCCCTCCCCCCCAGAAATAATAATAATCGCCGCCCATCAGCCACCGCCCCGGCTGAAGCGAAAAGACCCCCCCTGCTCCATACTCCTGGGTGAGAAATACTGCCCCAAAAAAGCCCGCCTTCAGGACCCCAGCCTGAGCAAGAGCGCCC